>MU183672.1:0-24277 GCA_016904865.1 Pissodes strobi | reverse complement strand
AGTAATGTAGGCACCCGAAAAAGTTTTTAGAACTTCATGACTCTGATATCGCATCGACTAAAATTTAGTTTAAACGATGTGCAACACAATGTACATAAAGGGCTTTGGGTTGAAGCCTTAAGCGCAGGGTGCCCATTATGTAACACTATTTGTTAATGGCTTAATAGGCGGTCCATATGCCAGGTTTACTCAGCGGATTCAATAATAATTAAAGGCGAGGTTCTACATCTTGTCTTTTAGGTGGAGGTGCCACTAAATTTTTAACTAGGAATATGTCAATAATTTTTACACATTGACATCAGGGCAGTAGAATTTAGTAACATACCATAGATATGACTATCATTATCATAAGATTTCGTAATCAAATGCATTTATTAAAAAAAGGTAAGCTTGTTACACGAATTGAGCTCAGTTCGATGTCAAGTTTAAGGCGAAAATTTAAAGTTGCAAATAGCAGTTATGCGAGACAAATTACTGCCATGGGGCTTACAGCCAATTACAATATAAGGTAGGTAAGTGTAATGCACAAGTAAATCAGATAATCACGAAATCATTATTAAGATAATTTCTATAACTTAATTACGGTAAACTATAACGACAATAGGTATGATATACGATAAGGGACGACCTACAGTCAGGTAAAGGTATATCCGATGAATCTAATTACAGTAAAAGTAAATCAATTAATAATCATAATATTAACAAAATAAATTCTCCACTCGAGATAATATCAAATATGATAAAAAAAAGTATCTCCACAGCGGCTATGAAAAGGAACAGAAATATATATGAATCGCGATATTAGATAACCTACAGATTTTTAAAGGTATGTTTGATAAGCAAAATGGTAAGATCAGTAACCGAAAATGAGAAATTACGATAATATATACTATAAGGAAACAAAGTAGATTTTACTTGTATCTAGTAAATTTGCAGATACTGACGTTTCCTGCGAAGGTGCGTCTCCACTATGTGGTCATATTACCTTGACAAAATGCCTCTGTACGGCTAAATGACACCGAGAATTTGCTAGGTCTGCATAGAAAGGCCGCTGACAGACGTCAGCCCCAAAGCAAGGCAACCTGATTAACTTACAAACAATTTTCACCTTTCAATATAGACAATAGTCTAATGCCATTTATATTGGCTGAAGTAAATTGTGTAGAATCTTCATCTCTTCTATCACTTATTAAAGATTGAAATCCAATTAATATGTATCTGGGACGCTCCAAACTTGTTGCAGTTCTTACAGCCCATATATCTGATTCATAAAGATCCCACATTCGATATGGTATTTGAACAATAGCATTGCCTCCTCCTTTATTAATGCGGGAAAACATTTTCAACTTTTGACGGTCTTCTGGTACTATATGGCGAATTTTCCATTCGATTTTATCTATTATAATGTTTGCATCTATTTCGCCGATATAACAATTGTTAAATGTTCGGGCAATAATAAGTATCACCTCTTCTTAACATTCAATATTGCTTTGGTATAATCTTCGGCAAAACCCAGCAAATATTTTAATGGTAATTTTCCAGAAAAACATGGCTAGTGCCGTTTAAAATGAATTGTTCTTTGGCCACCAGAACACAATGTTTTCAATTGTGTAGATCCAAAGGATGGCATTGTTTTTAATATTGTAGTTACTCCTGGCTTGCGAACCACAGTCACTTGTTCTCCGCTCATTTCATAGCGAATTTCATGCAACAGGAAAGCGAGTGCATTATTAGACAAGTAACACAGTTTTGTGGCATCACTTAGTGTGAATGTACCTTCAATGTAAATATCTTTCTGATATATCCAAAATTAGATCTTGAAAATGTACGAGTATGCGAATTTCATGGGAGCTTCTAAATGTCGGTGATCCATATGGTTTGTAGGTATGCTCTTGAAAACTAACTATCCTTTCACTTGAAGACAACATCATACCCTCAATATTAGATCCAAGGATTTCAGGAACTTCTGGTCGTCTCATCTGACATTATGTCTAGTCGATTTGACATCTCAGCTAAGAGTGGTTCGTCGTGGACGATGTATTTTACATGTATTTAGAATTTTGACAGATTTTGGTTCAATTCGATTGTAACAAAAACCCATTTTGAAAACTATTTATGGAAGTTTCCTCAATTCTAATTCAACTATAATTTTTTCACCTTGAAAATCTATTAATTCGCCATTGTCATTCAATTTTGGGTTTTTATTATCGCGTTTCATGTAAAATTAAATCTATATAACACGATATCAGTCTATAGCGGAGCTTCGTGCGGCAATCGATTTAACTTTGCGAAATTTGCAAAGAAGGCCTATGATACGTGTGATCAACCTGGCTGAACCAGGACAATATTTGGCATATTTATCTCAACGATTTGTTTTGCCTTTCTTGCCAGAGCTTATATTCGACAACCCAAAGGCTCTGCTTCGAAAAGTGTAAATAAAACACAGTCCCAACGGGGGGAGCTTTACGCATCAAATTACCAATTTATTTTCAATGTTAATCCTGTAGGTATTTCGTTATAAAATAAACCTTTGTTTCGAAATCAAGGGGGGGGTCGTTTCGGATATGTTAGAGGGTTTTCGGGGATTAGGAGCCGCAACCGCAAGTTTAGGGTTAGGCATTAGAGCGCTCCTCCGCCCTAACACCACTGGTTTAAAGTTTACAAGATTGTTCGCTTAATTAATAGGAACTCTTCTAGTTATTAAAGTTGTAACTTCATTTGTAGGCATTTTAAGTATAATTCCTGTCCACCTGCCGGTTTAAATTATGTTACACTTAAAGAAATGGCTTAAAATAACGTGATCTATGTAATTTTAATGTGTTTTTGCACGAGTGTTGAAATACACTTTCTAAATGTTTTTTTTTACTCCGGATTCTTTTTGTTATTGTTCAGTGTTCTTCTACAGAAGTGACTTAATTTTCATGAAATTGATAGAGAAAATAAAACAACAATTCATCTATTTAGCGTATGCTCTTAATTAAGAGCGCCCTTTTAATTTACAGATTTTTTATAACATACTATATTTTGGCACTCACCTACAGAGTTGACCCTGGCGCCATCTATCAGGATTCGTGTTTCGCCCACATGAGCTATATCACATTAAAAGTTTTAAATTAATAAATATAATTATATCCTTAAAAATCTCTAGTACATTATTCATTAAACCAAAAAGTACATTGACTTTTACCTATTTTATATACATACAAATTTTAATAATAACATATCAAATGGTACGGATGGAAGGAAGTATTTCATATATAATTAAAAAAAAAGGCATATCCAGTATATCTGTACTATATGCAGGATCTGGAGTCTCAGTAGTCGCTGAATTCGTAATAATGCTAGTACTAGTAGTCACATTCCTGCAATATACCTTAACCTGGCCAAGCCATGGCTGGTGGCTGGAGATATAATGACATGAATATTACTTTGGTAGGTAGGAAAGAACAAGTGCCTTGTGATGTTGGAGGGCCATCAACTTGAGTTCGCCAATCAGGTCGATTATAATGGAGAAAACGGTAATTTAATTTGCAGGTTAACATTTTGCCTATATTTAACAGGAAGTTTTCCCCAAATAGGCAAAAGAGAATAACTATCAACGAAGAAAAAATCTATAGTTAGTGGATTTAATTCTTCGATGTTATAATTTTTATATTTTTAGCTCCAGATAAAAAGTCACAAGTTGCCATCGAGAAAATTTAATTTAAACTAAGAAATGAAACATAAAATACTAGTATTTATACATTTATTAAAGAAACATATTATGACGAATTTTGATTACATTATTGCAGCCAAATTTAGATCGTTTTCAACAAATAAAATACATGCATTGAAATGTAGTACTTAAACAGCTTGCCAAAATCTCGAATTTTCATGCGATGTAGGAGTTCCTTTCCAACTACAACACCTCCTTAAGGATCTGTAGAATCACATAATTTGCTATATAAATTAGCACGATCAACATCATCAGGTAGGTACTGAAAATATTTGCTATATGATGAACCCGAACTATTATGTTCCCAAAAGAAGGGGAGTTCTAATGATGAAATATACACATTTTTCTTCCATATATGCTTAAAACAGATGGCCTCAGATGCTTTGCATCTCCTATAGCGATGTACTTTACAGAACTATACAAATGGTTGTATTTAATTAACTTACTTTTTCTGGAGTTTCATCATGTTTTTTAATCATAGTTTAAATATTCCACTTAGTTTAGTATCCAAATTATCTTTTTTAGTTTTTTTAAGTTTCTCTAAATCAACAGCAATAGGTTTCAATGCATTAGGTACTAAAGCATTCAAGAATTCTTTTACCTTAATTTGTAGTTGCTTATAGCCAATCTTTAGTGATCGAATAATATCTTCTGAAATTCTCTCATAGATATTTGTTTATGTTGAATTCTGTTTTATTAAATCGATTTTCCAATTTTACAACATCATTTTCAAATTTATTATTGATATTAATAATTCCATCATAAAATTATGAATAGTCTTGTTTAGGCTTCTCATAGTATCGCGAAGTTGTTCAGCTGTAGAAGCGACATAATCGGTGCATCTTTTTTCAAGAAGGGTGATACGCAACTGCCCTCGAACTGGAGACCCATTTCACTCCTCATAATCTCAGAAATAATCGAGACATGCATGGTTACTAGAATTACAAAGTTTTTATAATACTTTCTCGGAATGGCAGTTTGTGTTCAAGGATGGTACAAGTACAGTACCGGCGATATTGGGACTGATCTCGGATATTATGGCGGCGTTTCAGGATAAGCAGTTTGATACGGTCTTGTTCTGTAATCTAAGCAAGACGTTCGACTGCGTTAACCATGACATCTTTTTGCGAAAGCTTGCTACTATAATTTATCTCTCAATGACATCCAGTTATTGAAATCATATCTGCAGAACATATGTCAGGTTGTGAGGGCCTCGGGGGTGGACTCTGCTGAGAGTGTTGTTAACCTTTGGGGTGGCACAGGGATCAATACTTAGCCTCATACTATTTTTCAACTCTATTAATGACTTGCCAACAATTGGTGTCTCTGAAAAATACACACTCTATGCGGCCGACACTATGGTGCCCTTAGAGCTGATACCCTGAACCAAGCATTGGAGGGTTTTCATGCGGCGCAGGGGAGAGCTGAAGGTTGGGTTCGCTTTAACCGATTGCTGCTGAAAGGGGATAAAACAGAACAGGTGATATTCTCCATGAGAAATACTGAATCTTACGGTGGTACTGATGGAATTAAGTTTCTGGGTATGTGCATGGATTCGAGATTACAATAGGGAACCTACATAGATACTGTCATCATCTTTTAACTCTTATATAGGCTTATTAAAATATCATCATCATCATCCGCTTCGTCTTTTATATAGTCCTCCTTTAATATGCTAGCTACTAATTCAAGTGGCTGATATGAAGTGAATTTTAAAGCACTTGTTCAAGCTGATTCTAGCTGAATCATGTGTATCCTCTATCATAGCTTTTGGTTTTTAAGCACTTCACGCATCTTGAGTTTTTTCTCAGCATTATCCAGGAGCTTATTCAGAGGATTAGCCATAAGATTCAAAATCTGATTAGGATAATGTTTTTCTAAGGGATCTAGCAGCATCATTAATCTTTTTCTTAGCATCTTAATCGAATTTACTTAGAACTGGAGGCATTTTTATATCTCAGGTCTGATACATGTCAAGATGGTCATCAATAAACAGAATCTGGTCTAAATCCATCATGAAGGTTCTTCACATTACCCGAAACCTTTCAAATTATATAGTCCAAGTGAATGAAATTTTGACAGATGAGGTCAGGGTAGGGAATTTGTGGAGTGCTAAAAAATGATGTAGCTCACTTGACCTTTTTATTTATTTATTTATAAAGAATTGCCTTCTGATTTTTTTATGGTAGTGGCATTAAAGGGAGATCCTATGGCGCTCGACGAGCGGTTTGTGTGCGAAGATGTTGGTTGACACGGTTCTTGAATAGTTGTAGGTTGTAATTTGGAGGAAGCAGATGTCCTGGGAGTGAGTTCCACAGTGATGCAGTGCGCCAGACAAAGGAGTTCTTGTAAAACGATGTTCTAGGTGTTTCCAGTTGTTGACGAACTGGTGTGCTCTTGCCGTCTGTCGTGACTGTCTGACAGGCGTTGCCAGGGGCGGGATGAGGCGGGCCAAATCCTGGGAACATCATTCGTGAAAGTATCTGTAAAACAGGGACCTCTCGGCCACATGTCTGCGGTGTTCTAGGCTAACCAGATTTCGGGTCAACTCCGGGTAGCCGACAAGACGCACAGCTCTCTTTTAAATGAAATCCAGCAGCTTTAGCGTGTGCTTTGGTGCGGCACCCCAGATGTGTGTGAGCAATATTCCAAGCACGATCTTATTTGCGCTTTGTAGAGCAAGAGCAACCGCTGCAGTGTATACAGTTTTTTGCGAAATAGCGCGCCAAGATTCTGGGAGGATGATTTTGCCATGTTAGCAACGTGGCCATGCCAGGACAAATTGCTGTTGACCGAGACACCCAGCAGTCCGATTGATGAGGATGAAGGAATGGTCGATCCTGCCATAATGATGTCAGGGCCCGCCGTGTTGGCCCTCTTGGTAAATGTGGCCGCTCAGGTCTTTGCTGCATTGAACTGGACCAAATTCCTGTCGCCCCAAGTTTGAACTTTTTCCAGGTCTGGATTAATTGCTGTAATCTGCTCCTGTCTGCGGTGATAAGTCTCAGTCGCTAGTAATGGTTTTTCTGATCTAAATTGGGAGACAAGGGTACTGTCATCTGCAAAACTGTAAACAGGATTATTCGTTTCGGTCAGCAGGTCATTAATATAGATTAGGAACAGAGTTGGCTGAGGCGCGCCCGCGTTAATGGTGAATGTGTCTGAGATGTGTCCATCAACTGCAACGTGCAGAGATCGGTTCTTAAGGAACTGGCAAGC
Organism: Pissodes strobi; assembly: GCA_016904865.1. Classification (NCBI taxonomy): domain Eukaryota; kingdom Metazoa; phylum Arthropoda; class Insecta; order Coleoptera; family Curculionidae; genus Pissodes; species Pissodes strobi. The sequence continues at coordinate 17,343 of MU183672.1, read as the reverse complement.
AACAGTATTAATCTCTCCTGTAATTAATATGAAAATGGATAATGCACCTGCAAATTTATGAGTTTCCTTTAAATGAACGGAGTATGCCAAGCCAACAATTGAAAAAATATTGCCGCTACCAGAAGGGCATGGTATCCATAATACCATGATGTTAATGAATATGCGAATTTTAATTACGTATTTCATATCGTGCAATCACTTAATGATAGTCTGTATCGGTTTTTAAACACTTACTATAATCAAACACTAAATAGCTGGATCTGAAATCATTTAGAAAGAACTATCACTCACTACCAAGTTGCTGTTTTGGTGAAAGAGGATGCAACATTAAAATATGCTCAGAGCGTTTTTTCTTAAACAGATATATTTGTTCCAGAGGAGACTACTGATATGTTTTATGTAATACACGATCCGGATATAACTGAAGTTCCTCTAGACCCAAACAGCACCTAAAAAGTCGTAGAGTTTCAAAGATATTTCTAACTTGCCACCTATTTCCATCAATGCAGCCGACGTATCACCTCCTCCAGTTGTCAACCAAAGCAAATGAAAAATGAACAGAAAAGGAAGGAAATATAAAATCATCAACTCTGCAACTAGAAAAACGAAGAAAAAGTTTTTGTTGAAGAGAAGGAATACAGCGATTATTCGGTGAGGAGGATGAGATGATGCAGGAGTTCTCAATCTCGTTCTCAAGATCAGATAGTATTTTGGTGAGAGATGGCCTCATATTGGGTGCGCTGATATAGACAGATACATTTGCGATATTTATAGTCATTAATTTTATATTTATTTCAGTATTCCATCTCACCCATCGATGTGCCGGTGATATGGCACATGTAACACTTTTTTTTTAAATCTTGGTTTTGGTTTTTGAAACTAATAAATATTTATTTTGCAATAACTTCAATAGGGTTCGGAAGACCATCAAAAGGGACGTGTCTAGAGAGATGAATTAAAAGTTGTACATTTTTTGGAGAGTTAACGATGGCCTTTAAGTGTTGCCTAAAAAGGTTTTCGAGGAAGATGAAATTGACCTCGACTTTACCCGAATGAGCGAGAGCCTAGTGTCACGCATCGCGTGTTAAATAACCGAGCGTGACGCGTGACCGCTCAATCTTATTCACTACCCAGAAAAATGTATACTGAACCCGCCTAAAGAAGAAAAATCGAAGTGTGGATATGATTATTGGAGCATTTTATTAAAAGCTTACTTTATCTTGACTAACTTCACATGCATGCAATCACATTCGACGCAAAAATGTACCATTCTCAAGGAAGAAAAGCAGGTATACGATTTCTCGATGCATGCAAACAAAAGAAAGGGCCACCAGCTGGAAGGTGCATCAATATGAAGGTTTTTTACTTCTTTGGTCTCATTTATGAAAGACCCATATCCCAGATGTCTTGGGAAGGATGTTTATTTTTTTTGAGCAACTGTTTTTGGGTTAAAAACACGTAAACACCGTTATTACTGTGGGAACGATGTCTAAAACCAAAGTGTATTATGAAAGATAAATACTGAGTGTTTGTTGGATACTAACACTGGTAAATATCTATAGGTGTGAGTATGTTCCAACATATTCGTGTGTCTATCAATTCATTCAAAACTATAGAGTTAGTGGTTCGTAGATTATTATATTGTTGATCCGGTTATGACATCGGTACCAAAAGAAGTTGAAGTGATTAACGCGTTATTCAGATTTAAATGACCATAACTTTACAAAATTCAAATGCACGAATGTTTGTATATAACATTTTAGGATATTCCTTATTGGTTTAATGATGTTTTACTCATATGGACTGCTCATTGCTATTTTTAATATATAATAATAAATAAAAAAAGGTAATTTTCGTGTTTTTAAAATGTGGATAGCATTTTAGTAAGTTGTAAGACGAGAATACAAAAAATGACCATTACTTAGTGCTTGACAAAATTAAATTCCAAATAGAACATAAAGGTATAAATTATGTTATTTTTAAATAAAAGCAATTTGTTTGATAACCTATAGAAACAATAATAATTAGTAGAGAGTACCTACTTACCAGATTACGGAATTAAGAGATCTAGAACCTAGGGCAATTAATTACATCAGAGGTATGAAGTTTATTTGCACTTTATTTTTATATGCAGTTCTTTATGAGGAAAATTTTTATTTTAAGTGTGCTTATGCACTTAGCTCTTTAAAGGCGACACTATCATATTACATTGTTAACTATATTCCAACTAGGTAGACAGACTATCGAGAGCAACTTAAACTGATCAAAAGCCTGGCCTACCCTCATTGTCTTAATTTGCGCTGAGCATATGGTCAGCATTCTTTTGATGTGAGCAGTTGCTAACTCTACAGGTCCATCGATAATAATTATTGGTTTTATATGTGTATACATCATTAAAAATGACACGTTCCTATATGCTGTACAAAATTGCTATTGCTCTCTAAACAAAATAAATTTAGTATATTTTCCGTCATATAGCTACAAGTAGAGGAAAATATTCAAAATATCAGCCACTAATTTACCCGCTAGCCAGGCTAAAAATATTCCCGAACATTTGCCTGCAGGTGGCCATATTAAAAAGGACAATTTTACGTGTCTAAAGTTTGTAGTAATTTTTTGCCGTCAATTTAAAGCTTATGAAAATGTAGGGTATTCATGAGAAAATATAAAAAAGAATGTTAAAAAAAGCGTGTCAATAAATACAAGAAAGTCCAAAGAATATGTATGGAAATAAATTATGGCATTTTGTTCTGAACGAGTATATGAATTCAACGCTATCACTTCAGCAGAAGATTTGGCAATAATTTTTAAAGATTGGGGTTTTCAATATGCGGAAAAATAATGGGGAGGGCTATAAGTAAAGCATAATACTACTTCTAATTTATTAATGGGTAAATGGTCGGGATAAACAAGTGATTTTATTATTGTTTAAACCATAAAGAAGGGTGTGGTATCTTAATTAACCACTTTTAATAAACTGTATTACTATAGGGTAGTGAGAGGAATTGAAACATGTATTCGGTTTGATTCAATTTAATAATGCAGGTGTAAATTGCATTTAAATATGATTAATATAAATATACAAACAATTTCTATATTAATTACAAGCACTCATCCTTTCATACATACAACTAATATTACAAACAGGTTACTTATTTCTAACTAAAGACTAAGACAGTCTTGATTATGCAATTTCAAACTGAAATATGTTTGCCCTTTCTGCCTTTAAATGAAATGAACTTTTATGCTTTCAATCTAGCACCTTTCTTTCGTACAGAATACCTTAGTCTCCAGTTGCTTTACTTCACTCTAATCAGCTAGGGATTCCACTTTGAATCCTTGAATTAACTTCCACAGTACAGGGACCATTTGAGTTATCAAATACTCAAATACTCAAATACTCTTCATTTATACGTATGCCATAGTAATATGGATGTACATGTCATAGAGTGCCCAGAAGAGCAACAAAATCATTAGAGCAAACAAACAATTTGATAGAGAATTCAGTTGAAAAAAAAAGTTTAAGAAAGTGAACACTAAAACCTAAGAACTAATATTAATCTAAGAACTATCAGATCATAAAAACAGTAATTAAACAAAATAAGACAAAAAAAAATAAAATATTGTATATAACAAAATACAAACATAAAATACTGGAGTGGAGAGCTGTGTATACCAGTTCACAGTTTATATTTACACCACTTCTACCAACTAAGGGAAGTCGGACATATATTCAGATATGGTGTAATATGAACCAACCAGCAAAATGTCCTTTACTTTATTTTTAAATTTAGGAAATGAAAGATTTTTAACATCAGATGGCAACCTGTTAAAGAGCTTCTTCCCTGCATACAGGGGTAACTTTTCAAATTTACTAGATCGATGAGTGTCCAAACAAAATAGGTCTCTAGACCGAGTGGGATAATCATGAAAACTGTGCCCTCTTTGGTAGTTACTTTGGTTTTTTTTTAATGAACGTCAGTACCTTAAATATGTAAATACAAGGAAAAGTCAGTATTCTGTACCTGACAAAATAAGGTCTGCATGTTGATCTGCAGTCGATGTTAAACAACAGTCTAATTACCCGTTTTTGAGAAATAAAAATACGTTCGCTATCTGCACAGCTCCCCCAGAGAATTACATTGTAACTCAAATGGCAGTAGATTAAAGAGTAATAAACACTAATAAGATCGCCACCATTGAGGCCATCTCTAAGTCTACTGATTGCAAAGAATCCAGAGTTGATTTTTTTAGCGACATAATCAACATGAAATGCCCATGATAATGGATCATCCAGGTGAAGGCCCAAAAATTTTGTTGTACTGCTATGTTTAATCGATTCATTTTCGACTATAGGAACATTTTTACGAGCTCTAAAGTGCATGTAGACAGTCCTTTCCATATTGGGAATTAAGTTGTTGCGCCCGCACCAAAGACTGAATTCCTCAGTCACAACTTGGAATGCCTGTTGTAGCTCACAGCGATCATTCGCCGACACCATCACTGTGGTATCGTCGGCAAACATGGTTACTTCACCAATGCTCAGACCATCAGCAACTTCATTGACAACCAACAGATCGGTGCCGCCATTTTATGGATTCTCTTCAACTAAAGGGGGAAAGGGACGCTACGTCGTTTCTTGTCGTGAAAAATTGGGTTAACAGCCCAAAGGAGGTCTTTGTCCAATTTTGAACAAAGATAATTGAGGTGCACTAAATATTCTCTAATATTTGTGCATACAAGAAGATAAATTGGCCCAAAAAGGAATTTGACCTTTTGGCGCGAAGAGGCACTTGCTAGAGCGCGGTGACGAGACCGATCTAGCAACGTGGAGTGTTAGCAGAGCACTGACTTGATTAATTTCTTTCTTTGAGCTGGTACTAGTGGCTAGGTCGCGCCGGTCTAAAAACGTTCCCGACATGATTGTGTTATGTATTCGCGGAAACACATGCAAGTTCTGTATATGTCGTAAAAAGTGCATCCAAAGTACATGCACGTATTACAATAAGTAATATTTCATTTTTCGCATGGCCCTCCGCTCGCTACCGCTCGCTACGGGGGCTCAAGAGAGTCTAACCCAAACGTAACCCAAGACATACCCAAAATCAAGGAAAAAACTGTTTAAAAACTGTAACCGTAAAAAAAAATAAAAAAAAGCAACGGGGTTTGAACCCGAGCCCGGCCGCCGCCGATAGCCACAGAATTGAGACCCAACCATCTAAACCTCTAGACCACGACGGCTTATGCTGCAAATTGATTGTATCGCGAAGACATGGCGCGAATACAATCCCTCGAGTCAACGCCACATACACTAGAGGCGTCGCACGCAGTATTTCGTCATCGGGAACGATTTTAGACCAGCGCGACCTAGCCGCTAATTGAGCTGGTCGCCTAGCGGCAAAACCACATAATAAAAGTGGGCGGTGACACATACCGAATTGATTTGAGATTAAAAGGGTAGAAACAGTTTTCTTTCTTTATTTGACACGTGGTTGCTCACACAACACAGACTGAGACAAAAATACATTAAATTGAAAACGATTACAAACGCTTTCCTTTACGAGTGAAGAGTTGCTATATTGTAATCTATTATACTGACAGTACTGGTATACAGATTCGAACTAAGGGATCGTCCGTCCAGGTTTGGACTAAGGGGTTTTGAAGAACTGGCATATGCTAATTTAAATGCACAAATTGGGTTGTACCCGGGGTGAAATAAACCTATTTTGTTTAATAACGGTTTATTCATGCTGCATACATACAGGGTGTTATCACCAAACTATACGGTGAAAAACGATAGTTTCTACACGTGTTGGGGTGTTTCCCCAACAGGTCAATACTACAACGAATATGGTAGAAAAATTAATCCCTTCGAAGATATGGTCTTTAAAGCGTCCAGGGAGGCAAGAAACGCGAAAAGAAAGGAACGCTATAATGAATTTTTAAGGCTGGTTCATACATGCTACGAAGAAACGCCAGAGGTTTGGATAAAAAAGATTTTCTGGATTTTTTCGTTCGAGTTAGCCTGGAGAGGAGGTGAAGCTGTAAAGTCCATTACTACTTATTTTCAGATCGAATATGATAATTTTGGTAACGAAACTAGAAGAATCGAATATAACCCAATTTTCGCAAAAACAGCTCAAGGGGGAAGTAAAAAATGCACCGATTTTAAACGGCTATAGTCTGTCTCAGATTATTTCTCGAGCAGTTCGGACCGGTGATTGTGACGGAAGATTTCTCCAAGTTCCAAGAAGTGAAGCGAAGCCAAGCCAAGCTACGTGCGCCAAGCAAACCCCAAGCCAAGTGAAGTGTCGAGCGAAGCCAAGCTTTATTCCCAGGACTATGCAAGCCATTGCGATCTAACTGTGATTTCCATTGCCAAAGAGACGCCAAGCCACAACAGAAACGATGTCAAGCCAAGCCAAGCAAGACGTGGCCCGACCGACAGAGCGGCGACAAGCGGAAGCGAAGCCAAACCAGGTTAGTCTTTATTTGTATGTACTAATATTTTTTCGTGTTTTTAGCCTTCTCTTTCAGGAGCGTGTCAGGCGCGTTGAGCATAGGTAGTAACACTCTCGAGAAGACGCGAGGCGCCAAAAGCGGCTGGTACCATCATGCAATCGGTCAAGAGGCCAATTCAAACACCAAGAGAGGAAGAACAAGCGAGCAAAATGTCACGATTAGGAGAAACTAGCCATGAAACCCACGTGCCAGTAGTCCCCGATGAACAGATTCGGAGTCCTGGAGATCGAGGAGGCAGAGAAAATGGAAGAGACGACCACGCCAAGACCCAAGCCAGCCATAAGACCGCCGCCGATCATCATTACATCGAAAATAAATTACGACCAATGCCGGAAGCAAATCAAACAGATCGTGAAAGGAGACTTCTTCATGAAGTATACCCCCAAAGACGTGAAAGTGTTCACGGCTGACGCAGGCGAACACGGACTCCTGACAGCGCACTTAGAACTGGAAAACGCAATAGAATTCTACACGTTCAAGCCCAGAGGAGAAAGGATCATGAAGGTAGTGTTCAAAAGACCGCCCGGCATGAACACCGAGGAAGTAGCCAGAACATTGAAAAGCGAGCACGAGGCCATAATCCACTGCGTACCAATGAAATCCAGAAGAGGAGACAGCCACTCGTACCTGGTGACCGCCAAAAAAGATTTTCAACATAGGGGAAATCAAGAGGATCAAGCACGTGGAAAACCCCATGATCACGTGGGAAACATATTTCAAGACTCTCAGTGTTACAGATGCCAACGCCGAAATACGTCAAATGCGCGGGTAACCAACGGGCCAGCGAGTGTGTCAGGCGCAGAGGCGTCAATGAAGAAGCAGTTCCCCTCAAGTATGCAAACTGCAAGGAGGAGCACGTAGCAAATTTAGAGGTTGCAAGATCGTGAACGACTACAAAGAGAAGACAACGCCAAGGACAAGACAACAACCCAGAGCAATCACCAGGCCAAGCCCGATAAGAGAAGGCGTCCAATACAGCCAGGCGATGAGAGGCCAGCAAGCACCCGCCCGTTTGGGGCCGTGGACGCCATCGCCGTCGAGGCCCCCACCCCCAGGAGGGCGGTAGAACCACCACCGAGCAGCGCCGGACAAGAAATCATGACGCTCTTCAAGGAAATCGAGGATTTCCACAAGCTCTTCAACATAAGAGAGCTAATCACCAAGATCAGGACGCTGAAGACAAGACTATCAGAAGCCAGCAACGAGTGGGAAATCATGCAAGTTCTGATGTCATATGGAGCGAAATAAGCCACTGAAGATTCTACATATCAACATCAATGGAATAAGAGGCAAAATCAGCCAGCTCAGAGAACTCGTCGCCAGGACAACGCCAGATATACTGGGTGTCAATGAAACAAAAACAAAGGATCACCCACCAGGCGTCATAGGATGCGAGATGATATACAAGAACAGGCCAAACCAGGAACCGTATAGAGGAGTGGCACTATACGTGAAGAGAAACATCCAATTCGAAGAGCAGGCAACAGACACAATCAGTATAGAGACAGTGGCGATAACAACGAACCACCTGAAAATCATCTCAACATACAACAAGCCAGATCAAGCCCTAGACGAGAACGAACTAGGAGACCTAAACGCCAAGCATACCTCGTGGAACAACAGTACGGACAACAGGACAGGAACGCGATTCAGGAACTGGATGGACAGGAACGACACCAACTTCATAATACCGGATTGCGCGGTACCACGCAACAGACGCCACACTAGACATAGGAATAGCCCGGGGAATCTTCGCCATAGCGACGACCATGACGGAATTGCAGTCTGATCACCTGCCAGTAATATTCAAGACAATGCATCAGCCAGCCCTCGCAGCACCTAGGGTCACATACAACTACAGGAATGCCGACTGGACAAACTTCAGGAGAGAAATCAACGCGGAGTTAAGGATAACTCGCGACTTGAACACCCCTGAAAAGATAGAGGAAACCATAGAAGTCATCATTAGGATAATAAGCGTCGCCAAGGAGCACCACGTCCCCAGGAATCCGGATCTGAAGCAAGGCAAGCCGCCACAGCACATCCTAGAACAGATCGCGAGAAGAAACCAACTACGCATGACATATCAACGCATACGTGTCCCGAACGACAGGAGAGCCTACCTGGAGGAAGCGTCCATGCTGGACTCATACTACAACACCGAGGCCTGGAATATCAGAATCACACCCGCTAGCCGTGCAAACAACATATGGAAGCACATCAAGAAAATGAAGAGCAGCTGGAGCCCATGAACCGTCCCACCGATCATACTGACGAGAGACGACGTGGAAAGCATCATCGTAGACACTACTTCCCGATGACATGGAAAACAGCCAGGATCATCGTCATCCCCAAACCAGGAAAGGACAGGAGACAAACCTCGTCGTACAGACCAATTTCTCTGCTACCCACCCTAGGAATAATCTACGAAAGAGTGCTCAATAAAAGGATCAACGCGGAGCTCCAAACACTAGGAACCATCATACCTGAACAATTGCGAATCCAGCGAGCGAAATCGACAGCCATGCAACTTGCCAGGATAGTGGACCATGCAATGACAGGAAACAACACCAAGCAGACGACAACAGCGGCACTCCTGAACCTAGAGAAGGCATACGACACATTATGGAGAGAAGCCATGGCCACCAAGATGCACGGAGGAGGAATCACGCCGGCAATCACGAAGACCGTCATGAGCTACCTAAAGGACAGGACAACAACCACACTGATCAACGGCACAGAATCAAGAACAAGGACAATAAGGCAAGGAAGTGTGATATCGCCGACGCTGTTCAACATCTACATTAACGACGTACCAAGCAAACGGAACAACCAGATAGCACTCTTCGCAGACGACGTAGCAGTATACACATCATCCACGCAGCAGGTTGCGGCAATACAGCGAATAGAACAACATGTCAAGATGATAGCGGAGTACTTCAAGAAGTGGAAGCTGAAGATAAACGAGACCAAAACACAATTCATCAACTTCGACCAGAAGCGCAGGAGAGAAAGGACACATATCACGTTCAACGGGACACTGATCGAGGACACGGACACCGTCAAGTACCTAGGAGTCACACTGGACAAGAAGCTGACGTTTAAGGACCACATACAAGGCACCAGGTGAAAAACAAGAATAGCAGCCAGCGTAATATTCCCATACATCACGCCGCAGTCAAGACTGGAGAAGGACATCAAGATCAGACTGTACAACACATACGTCAGGCCAATAACCATGTACACCGCGCCGGTTTGGAGCTCCGTTGCGAAGACCAACAACGAAAACTACACACGCTGGAATGCAAGCTGCTACGCACAATCATGAACTACAGATGGGAGAACTTCAAGACAACAAGGACACTGTACAGAGAGTTCGGGACAAGACCGCTAAGACTGCAGGAGACAGCGACGAAATTCTTCAGGTACACGACGAGGACGCATGAAATACCCAGGAACATAGAAAGGATGACCTTAGAGGAGATGCCATTCAGGAAAATCCATAAAATTATCCACGAGGTGATGCTATGAGGATTAGGACACTAGGACGCCCCCCCCACCAGGAAGGACTGCATGAAGCCGAAAAACATTAAAAGTGCAGTGTTAGAATAATCATTTAGTATTAAAATATCATTATTTATTTATCTTAGATACCACCTTAGTCGGTAGTATATAGGTATTTATTTGTAAATATGTATATATTGTTAAATTTGTATTAGTTTTAGGTCAAATATCAAGTAACATAAGGCAATTCACCAGAAATAAATAAATAAATAAATAAAAAATCTGTTTCAGAATGCATAGCGTAATAAAACCACATGAAGTATGAAAAAGACTGCAGGGTGACCCACCAAAAATGTATGCCACTTCCATAGTTTGGCATTGGTTTCATTGCAAAATTATTTCCTTTCATCAAGTGCAGGTAGTACCACATGGTTTTGGTTCAATTCATGTGTTTTCCCTATTGTTATCCATTCATAAACACTGAAAATGGTACGCCAAAGGCGTGCAGGTTGGATACTTTTGGAAAGAACTTAAATTTAACGAAATTTTATTTTAACAAAATAAAAATTATATATAATATGTATCTAATATACACAGATAAAATTATTATTATACATTATTATACAACATTTACAACAATTAAATTATAATAGGTTATATTCTTCGTCATCTGTGTAACTGTCGTCACCCTTGACATTATAATTAAAGGGCCGACCGTCTGAACCATCAGGTTGTCAAGATGCCACATTTCCTCCTCCTGTTTAATCACATGCTGGACTACTTTCTCGCCAGTTCTCTGGTGTCCCTTCCTGAATGGCTTGATCAAACAGTAACTTAACATCTTTCATTTTAAATATCGTGTTTTGTCTTGCTACAAATCCTTTCACTTGAGCCCATATAAGTTCTATAGGAATTAGTTCGCAATGATATGGCGGTAAGCGCAGCACAGTTACATTATTAGATAAAATAAAATAATAAACATACATTAATTTACTTTTTGTATGTACCATAAATTTAATCGCATTCTAACACACACTGTGGTACAAGAGCATGTTTGCCATATTTCCTTATTAATCAGTGAATTTAACTTTCAAGTAGGTATATTTTGTTTGTAAATAGCACTTACTATTTTAAATTTATTGAACCATGTTACATTTGTTATTCTATAAATACCTAATTTAAATCTACGTTAGTTAACAAAAAAAACATACGTAATTACCTACTTTAAAATTTTAAATATTGTCATCAAGCATGCGAGGAATTTCTATAAATAAAAGTGGCAATGCCGCGTGGCTGCCTCCGCTACTTCGGCTACGTCTCGTCTACTTTCGGCCGATTCCGGCCGAATAACAACATAGCGTAGTAGTCGTAGTAAAACGGCATGTTTTGAATCTATTACTATCGTGTGGTGTTCTTTAGTGCTTTGTAAGACTTTTTGAGGCACATCAGTGTTTAATACTTTGTCATGGTTCATCATTGTAGAGTTTGCAAGAAAACAAGTCGGAATTTTCCAAAACTTTTGTTTCATCGGTGAGTATTAAATGTCATTTCATTGACGTCCCTCGAGGACCATACAAAGCAATAAAATAATGCATGTGTTTCTAGTTCAAGTACAAGTAGATGACAATTAGCTTCTAATAACACTTTACAAGTTTATTATATCTGCAAATCAAAAATGAAACTAATCTAGCATAATTGATATTTTCGTCTACACGAGTCCTACCGCCTGACGAGTCCAGTCCAGTCGCTTGTGCGCGCATTATAAACACACTTCTGAAAACTGAATGGTATATTTGCTTATAAATACTTTTAAAACCTTGCCATCTACTTTTACTGGACTGGTTTGAGGACCAATATATATGAAGATGTCCCGTTAAATTGCCATGGAACCGAATTAATAAAATTAGTGTTAACAAATTATTTTAAAATCAGGATACATTATGAAACTTAAAAAGCTTGAATCTTCTCAGAAACCAAGAGTTAGAAGTTTACTTACAAAAGCTGTCTTATTTAGAAATGAATACACTTTTGTATACTTATTAGTTATTCAACTAGATTGTTTAAATAAGCTTTGTATACTTAAAATGAAATTTCAGGACTTAAAAACTTGTCAAAAATGTTCCAAAATAATTTTGCCTAGTATTTTCTTAATCTCTATCTTTGCTTTGTTTTGTTCTTTTGAGTTTTTTCTTATTGCCGTGATTATTATTTTGATTTTTCAATAGCGAAATCAGTAGTCCTACTCCATTTAATTATTGGAACATTTTAAACGCCATTAGAATGCTAAAAACATCAATTTTACATCTATTACGATAAAAGTATGTATATACTATCCTAAATGAACGATTTGATTTAGTATTATGGTGTATTGCAATATCTTTAATTTTTAATTAATAAAAATTCACAGTCCTTCGCAAAGATGGAACCGGGGGAACATTGAAAATGATGAATAAAAAAGCAAAAATGTGATTTGTGTTATAATTCAAACAGTTTTTAAAAGCAGAGTTTAAAAAAGTTGTATATTTACGAGTGTTTATAATATTTTATAATATTTTTAATTAAAGAAATGCATTTTTAAGATTAATATTAAAGATTATCATAATTAAAAAATAAATAAATAAAGATAGGTGCAGATATGAAGACCTAAAAAATTACCCTCCACTTGTAGATAGGAAAATATATTAATATATAATTAGCTATAACATTACTGTAATATTTTTAACCTGTTCCGATTCGTTTTAGCCCGTTTTGGTGCATTTGGTTATTTTTAGTCATTTTCGGTTAGTCGTTCAAACAACTTTCGGTTAGTTTCAGTTACAGTGGCTTTATACAGGACAGTGACGACAATGTTTGGTCAACGCGCTCATTGGCTGCGCCATTTTGGAGCAAATTGTGTTTGTTTTGGTTTGTGCCTGTGGAGAAGTTCATGTGATTTATAGCGATCTTATGCGTTTTTCTAGTCATTTTTTTGCTGATTATTAAAGCTGTGTGTATAGTTTCGGTATATCCAATTAGACATTAAAGTTATATTACGTTTTAAAGTGTAGATTTGCTGCTTTCGTAGGTACCAAGGTAGGTAAATAAGTGGTATTTTAAAGTAGATTATCTATAAGATTTAGTAGAAGTAGGCTTTTACATACCCTGCAGGCCTCCTACAGGCCTACCAATACATTATAATCCTAAATGTAGTGATTTGAAAAAAACGTGGGCATGTAAAGTTGAAGGGTGATTGTGTCACGAGTTTTTTTTTGTCACACCAAAGAGTGTTGTTATATTCTACTCTTTGTATTTATATGAATGTAGTAGATTGCAGGTGCATGCCGTTTTTTATATACAAGGTTATATTAGGCTTTTCTTTACCAGTTGAATATTGTATTATTCTACTTTGAAACACTTAGTTACAGTATAAGTAAACAAGTTGTCAGTGTCATTAACTTTGTGATCACGATCACAGTCGAAATGTACTTTAGTCCCTTAGGATTAAATGAACCCTTTTAGTCCTGGAAGTACAAAAAATACTTTAACATCTATATCATTCCATGTTTAACATCATATAGTTACTGTTATGTAGTTATTAGGGCCTGGTTGTAAAATAGAGGCTTCAACTCGGCTTATTTGAACTACGACTGGTGGTTGAACTCCTTTATACATTTCTGTCAAATTAGATCATTTTATCTGCAATGTATTTTAAATGGGATTCTTCAACCACCAATCTTGGTTTAGCTGACTCGAGCCTAGTCAGCATCGTACAACACAGTCTAAGTAACATGTTCGTCAAATGTTATTCCTCAATTTGCTTGATTAAGTGATGCGTACATTACAATGTAGTAACGGATTATCTTTTCTTGCAGATTCATTTTGCACCAGGCATGTGGGAGGAATAAATATGAGATAAGAAGTTAAAGCCAAATGCTATCCCAACCATATTTTCCATTTGCAAACGTGGAAAGAAAGGCTTCTACAAAGTGTAAATTTGCCTTGAAATCTTCAGATTCCATATCGAGGCTTTCTTCCGAGCAAACTGAGAAGTCGAGAATGGATGGATTTTTTACCATGCACATATTTTATTTTTTTGTAGGAATGAAAAATTGATAGTAGTTATCACAGAACTTTGTCATAATATGAGTCAAAAAATAATTAGTAGATATGTAGTATTTCAATAAAAAATAGTTAGCAAGAAAAAAAGTAAATTATTGCACAAATATGCTAGAAAATCCTTGAAAAACTATTTGTATTAAAAAATTTAATTCAAGAAACTACAGCTTTTTCCATGTTTAAGGTTCTTTATTTAGCTTTTGTCAATAACCAGAGGTGTATTCCTGTTTTGTATTGTTTTAAATATACTAGGTAATATATGTATATTTTATTTAAGATTTTTTTTTATTGTTACTGTTTAGCTTAAACCTTTATCGACAAGAAAGAAGAGATCGAAGTAAGTTAATCAAACAACGTTGAGTAAAATGAATATGTTTATTTTAGATGAAATACAGGTTTGTCAAATAGTGTACCTACTTTATTTCCCAACGTTACATGAAATGAGCTTCTGTTCGTAGTCAAAATCCATAAAAATCATAATGAATTTTTCATTATTCAGAATCCATTCTTTGACAGCATCCTTATTAAATCTGATTGTTCCCTCTGGTCAAAGCTGAAAATTGAAATAAACTTTTATATTCTTTGTGTTGATTATAAATAAATAAGAAGTTTTTAACATGAACAAGTCTTAAATCTAGACATGATTTTATGGCAATGTCTATATACCTATTTGCTTTAAAGAAAAGTGCCCTTTCTTGCATACTCTGCTGTATAAAATGGATACCTGCTTCGCCGCTTCATATGTATTGTGCCTCTCAGTCTCAAAACATTTTTTTGGGAACGTTCCTAATTCAAATATGGACCTAAAAATTACATTAATTTACTATTTATAACATCACCTTGCTGAAAGATAGCACAAATCATGAAGAAAAAACTAAAATTTCATGCCGTGAACACAGGCGACCATTCTGATTATCACATTAAAACGGTATTAATAATAAAAACAAATAATTATTTATATTTACGTTACGTACCAATCTGTCACAATCTTGACTCCTAACCCCACTTACATTGTCAATTCAGCTGATAAGTGTCTAGTTTCGGTTGAGTTTCTGTCCCTTTCTGTACTACGCTCAAAAAGAGTCGGAAACATGTTCCTTGCCGCTTATACATGCAGGATTTTCAAATGCTAGTATAATACTTTCAATTATTTTACTTGTTAATTTCGTGAAAATTATTAAAGTTTTGTTAGCTAAGGGTCCGGTTAACATATTCCTACCATTATAATACCTCAGTCGCTTTATTTTGTTAGCTTCTTGCTAAAAAAATGCAAAAAACGCGAAACTTCCATATAACCTTTAAGAAAATTTGCTCCAAAATGGCGGCCCTGGTCTATTGTCGTCACTGTCCTGTATAAAGCCACTGTAGTTTCAGTTAGTTCAAATTTATTTTAGCCATTTGAACCGACTCCAATACGTTTTAATCAAATTTAAGATTTTTGGTTAGTCCCCAAAATTCGATTCGTTTTGGTTGGTTTTAACTTACTTTAATTTTTGTAACCTATTCCGGTAAGTTTTAGCCCGTTTTGGTGCTTTTGGTTACTTTAAGTTAGTCATTCAATCAACTTTCGGTTACTTTCAGTTAGTTCCAATTTATTTTAGTCATTTGAACTGATTCCGGTACGTTATCACCAACTTAAATGTTTTTGACTAATTTTAGTTAGTCGCCAAAATTCGATTAATTTGGGTTAGTTTGGGTTAGTTTTAATTTACTTTAACATTTTTAATGTGTGTTTAAGGTTTTAGCCCGTTTTGCTTCTTTAAGTTAGTTTTGGTTATAGTCATTCAATCATTCGGTTACTTTGAGTTAGTTCCAACTTATTTTAATCATTTGAACCGGTTCCGATACCTTAATTATGACCAATTTTAATGTTTTTGGCTAGTGTTGGTTAGTCGGCAAAATTCAGTTTATTTGGGTTGTTTTAACTTACTTCCATATTTTTAATCTGTTCCTATACGTTTTAGCCCGTTTTGGTGTTTTTTGTTACTTTTGGTTAGTCATTCAAACAACTTTCGGTTACTTTCAGTTAGTTCCAATTTATTTTAGTCATTTAAACCGGTTTCCATACGTTCCATACTCCAGACGTCAATTTTGTGGCTGCGCGTGCCAGAGTTTTGGTGTTCGAAATTGTCGATACCTTTTTTCATACCAGTTTTGATACCCAATCAGTGTGAACAAAAAAATTGGAGGTATGGTGATGGAACTTTATTGACTTTTAATATTTTATAATTTAATATCCCTCAAAAATATTAATAAAGACTTTTCAATACATTTAAATAGCATTCCTACTCAAGACAATCAAATTTAAATTATGTGCTAAAAAATTCGTTTCTAAACTTGAAAATTTTCGGTCTCAAATTTCCCAATATTTCAATATCCAGATTTAATTTATTCCCATTTTTAGTTTTTGCGTAATCGATTTAGATTTGAATTTTGGTGAAAGAAAAAATATTACGAAAAATTAAAATGCTACGCCTATGTTTGTTTACCCACTAGCCACTTTCTCTACCACAGTTTCATTGATAAATACGCACGTCACAGTCTGTGCTTTACGACACAGTTTTCTAGAAAATTATGAATGATAGACTTTGTCTTTTTAAGTAAGTAGTCTTAAGTTACATTATATTTTTCTGGTATATCTTCCACGACATATTTCATAACACGATTTTTGTGCAAATTTGGTATGGCCAGTAGTTTTTTCTTTGTCAAATTGGGTTCGAACTCAATACCTTTGTTAGTTAGCCTATCGATAATTTCTTGTTTTCTCCAAGATGAAGTTGGTGTCTTCTCTATGCGCCGTGAATGATAGATTACGTTATCCATAACCACCACCGAATCAGTCGGAGCAAGTTTTATCATTTCACCAAAATAGAACGAGAACTGGTATTTTCAACGTGCTATGGCCGTTGCCTATACATTTTAGCTTGTTCATAGAATAAAAATTAGATTTAATAACAAAGTATAAAATAATTCATAAATAATACTTTTGACGGTTCGTTTAATTTAAAATATGCTTTTTTATCGTCTAAAATCTGTTTAAAACGATTTTAAATGGCAAAATTGTATAATAATACCGCCCTAGCGGCTAGAATCGGTTTACACATTTCCGTCCCATTTGCCGAGATTTACCCTCATATCGCCGCGTAAGATGTTTACACATCAATTAGTGACGTTTAAAATGTGTTAAAATAAATTGAAAATGGATCCTTTTAAAGCTCGATC
>MU183671.1:134321-182637 GCA_016904865.1 Pissodes strobi | reverse complement strand
AGTTTCTCATTAACAATATTTTTATAAAAAGAACATTTTTCCATTATGTTTCAGGTCTCGCCAAAGTGTTTCTTTAAAAGGCTTTTAATATCATCAATCGTGGCTGCTTTTAAAGCCACTCTCAAGGAAATTTCATCGGGCAATGGTAGCGACCTCATTTTAACCCGCTTTTTAACAACCAGTTGATCATTTGTTAGGTCACTATTTTAACTTACTTCACCTCTAACCAAGATAGTTTATTGTAGAGAATAAAACGTTGTGTGTGTCACCTTTTTAATTTTTCGATGTTCCGTTTCCATTTACTGCGATTACGATCTCCAGGGCTCCGTCTAGCTTTTCCCTTTTCCGATGGGGTAATACTATCGTCCATTTTTACCAAAGGAATAATAATAAAATCGTAAAACATACTGTGAAAAACACCTGTTGCTAAATGTAAACAATCATTACACGTAATACCCTTATACGGAGCATGACCTTTAGTACGAAAATTTAAGAGATCTGATTGGTCAGTTGGATATAGACCTGTTTGACGCATTCATATTTGTAAATATGGAACCTTTTGCCGCGACACCCGATTTTTGATTGCAGTTTTTGACTGGATGAAGACTTCTTTGGCACAGCCATACTTTATCAGTGTATGTTTCACGCGATAAAGAATTTGAACAGCCCAAACTAATTTTTTTCAAAAGATGGATATAGGCCCATTTGAAGTGACATCCCTCATGTAGGTGTTTCATGATATTTGCTTGGTCATGAGTCGATAAATTTCGAACTTGTTACAACGACCATAAGGGCATCATCGATATATAATTTTGTATCCCACCCAGAGGAAATCTTGTACAATAGTAAAATACACTGCAACATAAGTTTTCATAAACCAATGCCCAGTACTCTAGTTAGAATATAAGGAATATCGCAAATTTTCGACGTATTTTCAATTCGCTGACCATACCTGATATTCAATCTGAGAAAACACTTACAAGCATATTATATAGCCCCTCAACAACATGGTTATTTCTGAGTGCTGCAAATTTATGATTTTGTGACCAAATCTTGGTAAGAAGAATTTTGTCACAAGTTGTATTTCCGGTATTTTTTAAACCTTTGTTGTTAGATAAGGGGTCCCCCATAATTCACGTCTTAGTACAGATTTCTTTGAAACCTCTTACTCTGTTCTGTACGCAAACGACCTAAGGAGTTTTATGGCAAATGGTAAAAAAGATGACCTTTCATATTAGAATATGTAACAAAAGTCTAGGGGACAGACAGACGGAGCTATGTCTTGCGTTAGTTTTAGTAATATTTCACTTTTCGCATGGCTCTCCGCTCGCTACCGCTCGCTACGGGGGTTCAAGAAAAGGAAACTAACCAGGTGCTAACAAAACCTAACCCAAGACATACCCAAAATCAAGAAAAAAACTCTTTGCTAACCAAAACTAACCCCAGACATAGCTCCGTCTCTCTGTTCCCTAGACTCTTTGGAATATGTACAACGTTAAAATTTCTCAGCTGCCGCCATAACCGTAATTCGTTTCTCCGGTGGAATAATGAGCATTTAAAGATCCTTTACACAATAATGCACTATGTAAAAATCGACCTCACCTATTGGTCGATCCATCTCGATATGTCTGCATGATGCAATCGATTTCTATCAAGAGCTCTCGTGGTGTAGAGGTTTAGATCGTTGGGTCTCACCCGGAAAACGCGGGTTCGAACCCCGTCGCTTCTTTTATATTTTTTTAAAGATTATGTTTCTAAACAGCTTTTTTCCTTGATTTTGGGTATGTCTTGGGTTAGATTGGGTTAGCACCTGGTTAGTTTCCTTTTCTTGAGCCCCCGTAGCGAGCGAAGCGAGCGGAGGGCCATGCGGATCGACCAATGGGAAAGGCCGATTTTTATATAGTGCACTATTTGTGTAAAGGATCTTATAATGCGAATAATGACCTAGTTGCCAGAAGTGTTAAAATTATCAAAATTTCCGCTGAAACAATGTCATAATTATAGTACAAATAGTTTGTCTGATTCTTTCCATTGCTGGACAGTGGCATAAAATATGATCCATTGTTTCTTCGTCCAACAAGCACAAGCGGCATTCCGTTTCTTCGGGAAGCCCTATCTTGTCCATACGGCTTCTTAGCCGACAATGGCCAGTGTACATGCTAACTACAGCCTGTACCTGCTGTCGACCAAGTTGAAGTAGTTGTCTAGTTCTGACGCCTGATGGCAGATTCACTGCATTCTTTGAATGAGGTAGGCCCGGTAACTCTCTCCATTTGTCTACAAATTGCTGTTGTGTCCACCTGGAGAGAGCTTCTTTAGCTGTGTTGTAAGCGATTTCCAGTACTGGTTCTGGTACTGTGAAGGTTTCGCAAGAGCATCAGCTCTTTCGTTGTCTTCACATCCTGTATGTCCAGGTATCCAGATCAGTCTAAGTTTATTTTCTCTACCTAGCTTGGTGAGTAGTTCCTGGCAGTTCGATACTGCCTTGGATGAACAACGGTTAGATTGAAGGGCTTTCAAAGCCGCTTGACTGTCCGATAATATTTTGATTGACTTGCCTTTCCAGTTTCTATCGATGAGCCACTGTGCAGTCGTGTCCATGGATTGAACTTCAGCCTAATGGTTGCATACTTGCTTAGGAAGCATTTAAGCTCAACTTTATATTTTTATTCCGTGCAGC
Source organism: Pissodes strobi (assembly GCA_016904865.1). Taxonomy (NCBI): domain Eukaryota; kingdom Metazoa; phylum Arthropoda; class Insecta; order Coleoptera; family Curculionidae; genus Pissodes; species Pissodes strobi. Next base: position 179,957 of record MU183671.1, on the reverse strand, counting down.
GGCTCCTGTACCATCATTGGCCTTGGAGCCGTCAGTGAACCAACTATTCCCTGTTGTTCTCAGATGTTCTCAGTTTCTTCCCATTCGTTTCTCTCTGGTAGGAGGACTACATAGGCATGGTAATAGTTAGTTTTGGTAGGCATAACATCTAAGGGTAGACCCAACACACTGTCCCGCTCATTAGCGTTTCGCAGCTTGTTGAGCATCATGATGATCGCCTGCGGATTGTTGGTCTGTTGGTCACCGCCTGTGTCAATCTATACGTGGCCCATCTGATCTTCCTCTCTAGTACTATTTGGAGAGGTGGCAGATTTGGAAGACACTCAAGCGCTGCCGTGGGTGTAGTGCACTAATTGCCAGGCAGGCTTGTCTAAGGTAGCGGAGCTCTGTAAGCTCGTAGAGTACCAACCTTCTGACTGCTCCATATGTTATCATTGGTCTAGTGACCGCAATATATAGCCAGTGCATTTGTTTGGGATGTATGTCCCATATTTTGCCACAAATGCGTCTGCAGGTCCACTGGGCCTGTTGGGGAGACACCCCAACAAGTGTATTAACTTGTCATTTTGCAGGGTAATAACACCCTGTATGTCCGTAGTATGAATCAGCCGTAATTAATCTACGAATATATTTATTTCACCCCAGCTAAACGGAAATTTATGCATTTAAAACATTGTATTTTAGTTACTCCTTAGTCCGAACCTAGATTGTCGGGATAATAGATTCCATTATATGAAACAATCGCGAGAAGCAAATTGTCATTCTCTGTCAAGGAAAACGTTTTTTATTTAATATATCTTTGTCTCTGTCAATGTTGTGTAAACAACAATATGTCAAATAAAGGAAGAACATGTTCTACCCTCTCAAAATGCATCCCGCGCATTCCAACTCTATCTGTCAGCTTGCCGCCTGCCGGTAGGAAAAATTCAATTTAGTGCAGTACTGCAGCACAATCGTTCACTCAAAGAGCTGCTGGAAGGTTATAGCTCCGTTGGCGCCAGCTAAGCTTGGACAAAGAACTCTTTTGGGCGTTTTAACGCATTTTCTCGAAGACAGAAACGCCATAGCGTCTCGTCTCTCCTGTTGCTGTTGTAGAAGATAGAAGACGGTAAAATAGCGGATGGAAGTTGGTAGTAGAGAAATCCATTCCGGTACTCACTCAAGGTTCGAATCAAATGTCCGAAGTCTTATATCCTTGGTAAGGTTAAAATTGAGAGAATCAAAGAAGACGGAAAGTACAAGGAATGTTGTGTGAATGAAAAGGCAGTTAGTTGAAAAGGGGCGTTAACTAAATTCAGCAAAGAAGGAGTCATATAGTTCATTTTAGATTTAAATAATCAAGAAGTTTTGTTAGATATTTAATAATAATTAACCATATGCACAATACATATTTAGTTTTAAGGATGAATGCTTCAAAGTAGTAAGAAATTATTGTATATATTAATCATATTTAATGCAAATTAATTATTCTTGAATTATTCAAGTATATAATACCTATAATACATGATTCAATTCACAACCTATGTATACAACCCGCACCACCCTATTTTAACACTAATTAAAGTGGTTAATTATAAAGTTAATTGTCACCTCCACATTTGTGATCAAAAACCATTTAAGAAATAATTGTTTATACCGACCAGTGCCAGTTTCGCTTTTGCAGCAAATCGAATGGTTTCTCCTTTGAGTGAAGGTGGTCTTAGGTTTTCCAGCCTTTTCTTCTTTGTGAATGGTACTATGACTGTTCTGTGCGGATTAACAGATAGTTGTTCACTTTCACACCAGTTATAGACCACCTCTTGAAGACACTCTGAGATAGTTCTTTGCGAGTTGCTTCTTATAAGTATTACTAGATCATTCGCGTACGCCTGCGCCTCCACATCTCACAGCGAGAAGATCGCTAACAGATCTTTCATCAGGAGAGATTACAAAAGTGGTGACAACACCCCACCCTGCGGACACTCCCTAACAACCCTGAATCTGTAGCCCTCCCTCTGAATGAATGTTGTGGCTACTCTGCAATTTACCATACTCCTGATCCAGTTCCTGATCTGTGGTTCAACCCCTTTTTCAGCTAAAGCTATTTATAAGGAATTTATTAATGCATTATTGAATGCTCCTCCAATGTCTAAGAACACACCCGCGGTGCTCTTGTCGCCTAACGCTTGTATTATGTTCCCGATAAGGTTGTTTAGTGCAAGTTCTGTAGATTTGCCGTTCTGATACGCATATTGGTGAGCATTTAGTGGATACTCACTGTTGGAGAAAGACCCCAAGCCCCAACACGTGTAGAAACTATCGTTTTCCACTGTATAGTTTGGTGATAACACTCTGTATGTATGCAGCATGGATAAACCGTAATTAAACAGAATAGATTTATTTCACCCCGGGTACAACCCAATTTGTGCATTTAAATTAGCATATGCCAGTTCTTCAAAACCCTTTAGTCCAAACCTGGACGGACGATCCCTTAGTTCGAGCCTGTGCCCCAGTACTGTCGGTATAATAGATTACAATATAGCAAACTTTCACTCGTAAAGGAAATCGTTCTTAATCGTTTTCAATTCAATATATTTTTGTCTCAGTCAGCATTGTGAATAATAGTCTGTCAAAGAAAGAAAGAAGATGTTTCAGATAAAAACCGACGCGTAGCTTTCCCGCGTTATTGACCCTCCTGAAATCGTGAGAAAGATCATATTAATTAGAGATCAGTTAAAACGTTCGCTCGAATAGCAATAAACCGTGCTGTTCTCCTCTGGTCAAAGGTCAAATTCCTTTTTGGGCCAATTTCTCTTCTTTTATGCACAAATATTAGAGAATATTTAGTGCACCTCAGTTATCTTTGTCCAAGATTGAACAAAGACCTCCTTTGGGCTCTTTTAAGCAATTCTTCGAAGTCAGAACGATAGCGTCCCCTGTGGAAAATTGAACCATAAGATGGCGGATTGACATATTCCTGGTCGAATAATTTCTGCAAGCAAGGTGAAAGCGGGATGTTAAGGTTTCCGTAAAACAAACAAAGGAAGTTGGAAAGTAACTAGTAAAATCTCTCCGTGTAGTCCCTTTTGAAGATACAGGTAAAGCAGTCAAAGTTTACAGGTACGATGTGTGAACGTTGCTAAGTTGGAGATCTAAGCATTAAAATAAGAAAGATAGAAAACTAGATTTAAATCAAACAATCAAGACTTTTTAGTAGATATTCCTAATTTTAAGAAACCTTTTGTATATTTATTTTCTATGTGAGTATGTATGAATGATGAATGAGTTTAAGTAGGTTAAGAACTATTCAAAAAAATTGTACTTATATGTTTACATTAATTGCAAACGAATAATTGCATTATTAAAGTACATTAACATAACATTCAATTGACATAATCTATGTTCAAAACCTCATCACTCTATTCTAATCACTACTTTAATCGCTAGTAGCAATTATACTGTTAATTGCTACCTTCACCTTTGTGGTCAAAATAAGTTAAGTAAATTAATTTGCTTGTACTGACCACTCACCAAGTGCACTCTTTCTAGTATGCACGACAGAAAGGTCAGACTTATTGGTCTCCATGAGTTATGTGTTGATTCCCTACGTACTCTTTTCAGGATGTACACTACTCTGATTTTAATCCAGCTGCGCTGCTAGTATATACTTAGTCGCTATAGGCTGCCGGCTGGCTCGAAAAAGTTTAATTAAGAACGGTGTTAATACCTCCAGGCCGTTTTGCAGCAGTGCTGGAAATATTTTGTCATCACCAGGTGATTTAAAAGGCTGAAACGAAAGAATGGGGCTTTTAATTGTTGATGCATTAATGATGTTCTTTGGGATAATCCAGTCTCTCGTTTTTGGCCGATTTAATCGATCCCAAAAGGGCTCTTGCTCCTCCGACATTCTGGGAAGAACGTAGCAAATATTCACTTGCGAGTCGGCGTTCAAAGCAGGTCGACATAAGTACTAAATAAGCAGTTTTGTGTGATTATTTTTGTGTATTGCAAAAAGGACGTATTTGACAAGTAAGTCTTTGTTGATACGAAATATTGTGTACTTTTACAAAATCTAGTGGAACAACTTCGTAAATGACAGGTGTAAAAGAAAGAGTAATGGGGCCACCATGTCCTAGTCGAAGTACATTGAAATATTTCTCAAAATTTAATGACGATCGCTGAACTCAGTTTTTCGAAGAATATTGGAAATTGGCAACTCTACAACGTGAAAGAGACTTTCTTGCTTCTTGCGCAGCTCTATTGGAATTAAAGTATCGTCATCTAGGATCTGAGCAGCCTAGAAAACCAAACTGTGGATTTTATTTATATGATAATGGCGCAAAAAAAAACCGTGTATGTAAACGATTCTCATACACTTTTGGAATAATTGAACCAGCTATGCAAACTATAGTTCAAGCACGAGCTATAAATTTGAATCCCTGAAGACAAACGTGGACGTCATGGTAATCACAAAAAACTAGATAAAGTGATCATCGAGTCTGATGTTAAAGAACATATTGATTCAATTCTTCGAATAGAGAGCCATTATCAGAGGCAAAATACAACCAGATAATTCATCCCAGGTGAGCTGGCTATTTCTAAAATGCACAGAAACTATACCAAAAAGCGCAATGCAATGGGAAAAAACAGTAATTAATTAAGACTTATATTTTCGAATATGTACCATGGTCTTCAACATTTTATTCTTTTTTCCAAAAAAGATCAATGTGATTTATGCGAGAGGTACGATTTACGATTTATGCGAGAGGTATGTTCCATTGGTGAAAGTAAAACACGTCTAGAAAATGACTATGTCAACCACCAAAAAGAAGTAGGACTGAAAAAGATGTAGACAAAAAGGATCAAATAGGGTCATTGCTGTCTGTGACTTACAGGCAATAAATGTGCCCTTAAAAATTAGATACCAGATGTGGTTTATGCACTACGGTGCGCCGCCTCATTTCACCACTTTTTTTTCGTCAGCACTTATCAGATACTTTTGGTCGCAGAGGACCTATTTTATGACCTCTGAGGTCGCTGAACCAACCATTCGGCTTATTTTTACAGGGAAAATTAAAGAGGCTTCTATATTCGACGTACCTGATGGAACGAATAATACACTATTGCAATGAAATTCGACACAATTATTCTAAAATGCTGTTTCAAGTACAACGCCAAAACATCCTTCGGGTAAGAAAATGTATAGTAGTACAAGGCGCCCATTTCCAAAATCTTCTCAAGACGTAACAAAGCTTTCAAATTGTTTAACATTCTTACGTTTAAGTAATTTCCGAAACGTCTGAAAGATTCAGTTATAAGTATTTTCTATAAATTAACGTTTACCGGTTTTTTTTTGAGCTACGATCAACCCTTTCAATGGTGCTCTTATGCGGTGCACTTCGATTTGGATATGGATCAGAATAAATTTTTCTTGCCTCCACATAAATTAAATGTATATCAGCATAAATAAAAATTATGGTTTTTTTTTGTAATATTCTAATTTATTATTTCAATAACGTGTTATACAAAAATCTCGTATACAATTAATGAGTTAACGTAAATGCACGTGACTTGGAAAGCGACCTTCACTTGCAATAATATGCATGAGTTTAAGTCGGGTCCTGTACTCCGCCACATGCAGTTATTTTATTCTTAATCATCTACACGAGTCCTCCCGCCTAACGAGTCCTACGCTTGCGCGCGCATCATAATGTTTACGTTTACATTTGTATTTTTCTTCGCTTCGCTCGCTCCGAGGCGCAACCAAACAAAACTAACCCAAGGCAAGAAAAAAAAACTTTTGGCAAACATAACTTTAAAAAAAACATGTTTTGCCACTGGAATCGAACTCATACCGCCGTATCATAAGCCCAGGATCTAACCACTGCGCCACGAGACCCGTTGAAAGCAATTCCCTGGATCATCTATTTGTCAGAAAAGTGTGTATGATGCGCGCGCAAGCCCAGGACTCGTCAGGCGGTAGGACTAGTATGGATGATTAAGAATATTCGCGTCTAGCTACGTCAATTTTGAGCCTTCACGCATGCGTACGTGCTAATTCATATATTTTTCAGCTTTATTTTGGGCATTGCCTTGGGTTAGGTTTGTTTAATTGCGCCCCCGGAGCGAGCGAAGCGAGCGGATGGACATGCGTAAAGTGAAATATTAAAACGACAACACTGGGCTGCTGCTTAAAATTTGGCCTATGTAGACGAGTGGATTTGTTGTTTAGGAGGTGAATACGGTGAGTTTAAGATATTTTTCAACCATTTTTATTGTTAGTTGATAATGTAAATAAAAATATACCCTGAAAATTTCTTATGTGGAGTCGGTATCATAATCGTTTCATATTTCTTGGTACTGAATATTGGACAGTACGTATTTTATTAACACAATGCAGTATCATTAGATATTGCAAGCTAAATCCTAATCAAATTCGATTTTTTTTTCTAACAAGGCGTAAGAAATTACAGAAATTTCAGCGATGAACGCTTGGAAGAAGCACTTGAAGCAATTAGACCATTAGGGATGCCAGCAAAGTATACAATTTTCCAGCCTGCACCTGGGAAAAATAGGGGGCCATTTCCGAAAAACTTTGATGGGCAAATAGTGCTCTACCGAAGAGGGAAAATGACTGGCCGAGGCAAGATTGGCGGCATCTAACTGCGGTTATCCTTTTACAATTTGCGATATTAAATTAATCGTAAAAAATAATTTGGACCGAAAAGGCAAGTAAAGCTTGTAAATAATTTTTTAGGATGCAGATGGGTCGAGAGATTTTTGAGCCAACATCAAGATACTTTAACTAAAATATGCTGCGAAAATGTTAAGAGAAGTCGAACGGAGGTTTCCGAAGAAACTATAACTTGCTATTGCCGATACGTGAGAGCCAAACGAGAATGGTGTTTGAAGACTGGTTTTCTACTATAGTAACTCCTTTTGTTAAGTAACTTGAAGATGGTCCAAAAGTTTTAGTGGGAGACAATCTATCTAGTCATATTTCCCCTTTTGTGATTAGACTGTGCCGGGAGAACAATATTCGGTTTATTTTTTTGCCGCTTAACAGCACCCATATATGCCAGCCACGTGGCATTTTAGGATTTTGACAGTAGCAAGGAGCTAGACAGAGAGAAAAAAAAATCTAAAAGGAGAGGTGACAAGAAGCGTCGGCATCTTTCATGTTGGTGTACTCGTTTTTGGTGAACTTGACTGCTCCCTTGACAACAATACCACTAAGTATCGGGAGAAAAATATTTTTCATAATACCTCTCTGAAAACTATCATTTTCGACGTCTCTGTAGAGCAAAGAAAGCAAGTCTTTTCGGTCCGGGCACGGGAAAAATTTTCCAGGTCTCTAATTAGGGAACTGTCGCGCGCGCACCGGAAAAGCCTAGTTTCTGGACTGGTAATGAAATATGCTATTAAGCTAATGACAATGACATCTGATCACCTAAAATTGGCTGATGGAGTTTTGATTTTGACAATTATACCCTTTGTGCATGGACATGCGCATACAAAATCGATTGACAGGCTGTCGCCTTTCCTTAAGTTTAATTCTCTCTGAGGTAGGTACTAGAAAGTTGAAAATCGAAAAATAGAGGGACCCGTCCAAAAGAAAAATTTCCATCCTTGTTAAAAGCTAAATTGAAACAAATGTGCCAACAACGTTTGTGTCTTTAAAGCCACCAGCATACACCCGTATAACCCGACAGAAATTCTGAAACGACTGCCTGCTTGTGTTGAACGTGAAAATGATATTAGCTCTTGGACCGTTACCTTTTTATACTTTTGCCCTTTACAGATTTTTTGTTTTGTTTGATAGAAACTGAGTGGTCGGTTGGAAATATGTTACTATTCGAAACTATTTCCACATTATCTTCTTCTACAAATTCAGTGACACTTTTTCCAGGCAGTACGTTGATCCTCTTTCTTTGGTGGTGGACTTGTTTCTTCCGGAAAACGGTATTTTTCTCTGTAAAGGGCAAAAGTATAAAAAGGTAACGACCTCAGGTACAAAAAAAATTAATATAGCGATTCGGAAGAGAGTCTGATGTATTCTTTACATAACTCAAGCAGAGATTATTACAAAATAAAAATCGTTATAGACACTGATATAGATATATTAGAACCTGATGAAGAACCTTTTGAAAAACAACCGAATATCCACCTTGAAGAACGTCTATCGAAAAGTTTTGATGTCCTTTGTGACGAGCCTTGTGGTCAATCTGCAAAACATTATTCTATAGGGGACTATTTAATTGTAAAATTTCCTGTCACGAAGGGTTCCAAAGGGGTTAATAATTTTTACGTGGGCTATGTGCAATAAGAATTACTGCCAAGTGATCTTCAAACTCTGTATTATTGAAAATTAATCAGCTCTAATATGGTCTGGGAATGCTTAGAGAAATTAAATGAACCAGAAAAATACGGTTATCCTCTTATGGGTTCCGGACATCGGAGTGGAGGGGAATGGAAAAACCTCGGGAAAAAGAGATGAACCGCAAAGAAAGGAGTTGAATTACCATTTTTGGGAGTCGAACCCTTTTGCGGGATAAAAAAACAACAACATTGGACGGAACTACAAGGATGAGACATGCAAACATATACTTCTGGGGAATTATAAAGAGAATAAATCTAACGACTGCATCAACCTAAGTAAAAATAAACTCAGAATACTAACAGGGATTCGGAACGGGCATTGCCAGTTGAGAGGACATCTTACGAAGCTCGAATTAGTAGAGGAAGGAAAATGCAGATTCAGCGAGGAAGAGGAGGGAATCTCTATTCATATTTTATCCGAATCGCAGTAGCCCGCAAAACCGGAGGGCGCGCCATCTAGGGGCGTATCTAATAGAAGAGGAATATCTACCACATAAATTAGAAAAGGAGGTTTTTTTTCAGCTTTTTGGACCGTTTTATTAAATTATTGTTTACTGTAAGCCTTGAACGTGACCTAAGCAACTGCTGTCGGTGTTTGTTATTGTTTTTTTTTGTGTACGTGTTGTGATCCCTATGGGTTCAACAAGGCATTTCATTTATGCCCAACTCTAGGTTGCTGGCCCTGATGATGGCACAAACTAGTGCCGAAACGTTGACCATTTAGTAACAATAATTTAATAAAACGGTCCAAAAAGCTGGAAAAACCTCCTTTTCTAGGAATATCTACCTGCCCTGAAGCCATCCGACATCCTGTAGGTCATTGAATTGGAGCAACTGCTATAACCATTGAGTCACCCTAAACAGCTGAGCAGGAGAGGGGGACCCCCAAGAACGTACTAAATATAACTAATCGGAGTAATTTCATTTATTAGTGTCAGTGTCAATATATTATTGGCGCCTCAGCATCATATATTATAGTAACATTATTTCGTATCTTAACAATCAATACATCAACGATAACATGTTTATAATAGCTTTGCGATTTATTGCGTGGCTTAAGAAATATAATCATCTTTTATGATTATATAAATCCCAATTACACAGAGAATATTGAACTAAAAATTAATTTTGATTTATTTGTTCTGAACTTATCCTTTTACAAATAGATTCCGATATGATATAGGAATATCAATATAGGTAGGTGGGAATAATAAAATAATATCAAATTTTGATTTCTTAAGCAAGTATTTATTTGTTGTGAACATTAAAATTACCATCATTATAGAAATAAATATAGGGAATAGTTTTGGTGGAAATACAAGTAAAAAATAAAAAACGCAGTTTGATAAAATAATGTAAAATACCAATAAGCATAAATTAAAAAATACCTATAAAACATAAGTTTGTTATAGGAAAAATTTAAATGAAGCAACCATTTCTATCGGTACAGGGATCTGTACTCTCTCCGTTGTTGTTTTCATTATATGTTGCCGACATGAGAGAGAGTGTAGGTCACTCAACTTTACAGCAATATGCGCATGACACCCAAATACATTTGCCAATAAGAACTGATAACTTAATCACTAGTCAAGACCAACTTAATTTAGATTTAAGGAACATTTCACTTTATGCAAGGGATCAAAACCTCTAACTAAATTCCTCAAAGACGCAAATCATTATTTTTAGCTCTAAATCACAAACCAGAAACCACTTGTTGGACAACTTTTCGGTCACGTTGGATAATAATTTGATTTCTGTCAAGGAAGAGGCAAAGAGTTTGGGTGTTTCACTTCTGTTTGAGACTCATATATCTGTGAAAATTAGATCGGCATATGCAAGACTTCATAACCTGTATAAACTAAAGCAATTCATTATACCAAAGACAAAAGATTTGCTATGTAATTCTCTTATTTTGTTTGACTATGCAGATTCGGTATATGGTGATTCACTTTCCGCTAATACCAGTCGAAAAATACAAAAAGTACAAAACTCATGTATGAAATTTTCCTATAATATTCCTTTTCGAAGCCACATTACACCATTTTTAAACCATAACAACATACTTAGTATGAAAAATAGACGCAAATATCACATGTATTTACTTATACATAGGCTAATGAAAAGTGGCCAACCACCATACTTAAGAGAACTTTTTATTCCCTTTAGACATAGCCATAACACTAGAAGTAATAATATTTTTCAAATACCACCTCATAGAACTGCAAATTATCGAAAGTCTTTTCTTTTTGTCGCCACATCGTTATGGAATAATACGACCTAACAACATGAAAGTTGCAGAAAATAATGTTTTTAGAGCATATACTACCTATTTAATGGATTCACAAACTAATGCTTGAATGCTACTTTTCCAATGACCTTAATGAAATTGTTAATTATGATGGATTGATATGTAATGTGTTCGGTTGTTCTGTACTTGTTGTACTATATTTTTGAATTTTTTGCTAAGTATATTTCTTGGTCGAATTTTCGGTTGCATTTCCTAATGTCTCTGTTTTCCATGTATTGCGCTCTCTAATTACATTATGGATCGTATACTTCACATTCTACTTTAGCATTTATTAGTAGTATAAGTTATTACTTAATGTAAGTTGGTTTTAAGTTCAGGTTTATTCCACACTGGCCTTCATTTATGGAGCTAGTGTAATAGGTTTGCATAATCGCGGAATGATCCTTTTTGTCATTGTTGTACTCTTATTTTTATTTTTTTTTTGATACTAATAGTTTAAGTAAAGTTTATTGTACACAATGCCAAATAAAGAGTATTTTGAATTTGAATTTCAATGTTTTTAAATTTTAAATTAATTAAAAGTAAAATTAGAAAAGTATTGTATGGCATTAAGAAGAAATCCACGAATAACACATAATGAGAACCAATTATTAATATTATTTATGGCGTACAACGAAACACTCGCTAAAACTTTGAAATTTTTCAGGAACCGTCCGCTTTGGATCAAATTGGGGCATTATAAACTTTTTCGTTTTACTAAAATTCCCCATTTTTAGATGACTTGACATTTTATTGAGTGTTTTATTGATTTGCTACAACATCGATGGTCTGGTTGTGTGCCTCTTATTAGTCAAACAAGCCGAGAATATGAAATATATATCTTGCATGGCTAATCTTGCAAACAGTTTGGATTTGGTTGGTATAGTATATACGAAGTTAATCCGAATAGGCATAGGCGTGCAACGCTAGGACTGGAAAAAATAGTTTAAAAGTGCACATTTCTACTTACGCTCAGCGTTTTTAACGATTTTTGGTAATTTTGGAACATTGATATCGGTTTTCAACTAATTTTTTCAACGCCATTTCGTTTTCGAGCTATACAGGGATGACCAAAGGTCTGGAATAAAATTCATATCTTTTGAGCAAGCAATGTTTTAAAAAACGCTGAAACACGGTAACTGATTTTCAGTGTTTCACATTTTTCGGTTAAATAAAAAAAAACCCAACCCCCTAACTCCCAGTTACCTCAACTTTTTTTTCAAATGGAAACCTATGTCTTGTTGGGGCTCGTTGAAAGGCTCATAAAAATGGAATCCAGCCATACCAAGTAAACAAGTTTTATGTTTGCAATAACCAGGATTTTAGGGCCTTATAAAATAACTACTGTAGTGACGGACTATTGGGAAAAATTAATAACAGATTAAGAATTTGAACCTTTATTATTGTTGCTAGGGCAAAAAATAGGGTATTTGTGTGTCTTTTTTCACCTACCATGCTGTTCAGGCTAATTGTTTACTTTAATTGTAAATCAGAAGTCTGAATATTAGTATCGTGTCAAAAACTAAAATTTTAAAATCACAATGGTCGGAAAGGCAGCGTATCGAAATTTTGATACTACTTGGATGTGGAGACAAAATAAGAAGTCAACGTGAAGTGTGTAATTTATTTAATGCAAAATATCCCGAAGACCAAATCTCACAAGGAACAGTTAGTAAAATATTTCACAAATTTGAGGAACACCGTACAGTACGTGATTTGCCCAAATCTGGTCGGACAATTGCTTTGGATGACGATGAAAAATTGGACATAGCATTAGAAATTGCTGAAAATCCTCATATGGGTTTCCATATGAGATTTCCTTGGCTCGTAGCCAGTATATTCTTCGAACTACAATTCGAAGGTTTTCCGTATAAGGTATGCCTTGTTCAAGAGCTATCGATTATGATAGGCGTTTGGATTTTGTGATGAAATGATGAGATGGTGTAACGACAACAATGACTTTCCACTGAATATAATTTTTTCGGAGGAGGCTACGTTCTATTTAAATGAAGTGATTAATAGTCTCTGAAAAATCGACACTGAATATCAGAAGCGCATACGCAGCTTCCTCAAAAAGTTAATGGATGGGCAAGTATTATCAACAATAGAATGTTGGGTAAATTTTTCTAAAGAAAACCTTATGGCCGAACGCTACCTAGACTTCCTAACATTCGAATTGATACCTGCGCTAGCTCAGATTTTTCCTCCAGATATACATGATGAAAGAATTTGGTTCCAACAAGATGGCGCTCCTCCACATTTTCGTATTAATATTCGCAGGTACTTAGATCAAATGTTTTCAAATGGTTGGATAGGGAGATGCGGTACAATTGAATGGCCTCCAAGATCCCCTGACTTAACGCCCCTAGATTACTTTCTTTGCGGATATTTGAAAGAAAGAGTTTATCAGGATAGACCGGACAATATTCAAGATCTAAAGCCCAAAATCACGGCGGAGATACGTAATATACCACCTGAAGTTATTCGTAATGCTGTGGACGGCTTTTACTATCGCCTAGGAGAATGTAAAACAGTAAATGGAGGATGGACGGCATTTTCAGCATTTGCGGCATTAAATCACCTGTGAATAGAATTTAATAAAGTTTAATTTTATAAAAACGTTTTAATTTATAAATTTAAAAACCTGGTTATTGCAAACATAAAACATGTTTATTTGGTGTGGCTGGATTCCATTTTTCATGTGCTTTTCAACGAGCCCCCACAATACTACTAAAACTGAGCTTTAGCCACAATACCGAAACAGAATATTTGCACTCGACGCGCGTTTCGCTAACCATGTTAGCATCATCAGGAGATGATTAAAACTAAAATTAAAATCTACCTAACTCCCTTTTATACTACTGTTTGCTCAATCAAGCGGAACTAAAAAGGACCAATCCTGGAATCCTACTAGTCACGCTGGATTAACCAATACAATGGACTATACGGAATAGGCCCTCTATCTCTATTTAAACTATTCTTACATCTAATAATTTCCATACTTTCATATGCGTCTAATAATCTCCTATCAGTTATATTATGAATTAATTTTAATTTTTTTATTGTTATTCTATGATTATTATCAAAAGCATGCTCGGCAACACTTGATTTTTCTGTTCTACCATACTTTAAATGAGCTATATGTTCTTTGAATCTCGTCTGTATAGATCGTCTAGTTTGCCCAACATATTTTTGGTTACAATCCATACATCCAATTTCATATATTCCACTTCTTTCTAACATTTCAATTTTGTCCTTTGGACCACCTAATAGTTTCTTAATGTTAAACTGAGTCTGGTATACTAATTTTAAACCTACTTCCTTAAAAACTTTTTGGAGTCCTCTAGTATACTGAGGATTATACGGTATCGAAACATATTTTTTCTTCAAACGTCAGTAAATCCGTCATTACTCGACTGTGTAGGCGGCCGTGAAGTTTCGTTTTTCCTCCGCCGGAGCTTTACTTTTCACTTTTCCGCCGGCGGAGGTAAAAGTGTTGTCATAGCAACATAGATACAATACAAACAGACAACAAAATAAGCGTCAACAACTCAAGATTTATTAAACTACAATTTGTATTTATCACTCAATTTGTGACTGCATTTCTAAAAATCACTAATTTAGGAACAAATTGGTTATTATTTAGTCGAACTTACTCAATAACTGCTTATCAATACGGAATTAAAACGCAATCGGAGATGCAATCTTAAAAAATTAATTATTGTTGACAGTGTCCATTGACAGCTTAATGTTACATATTCACCGACACCGGTCTAAGCAAGGCCACCTACGACCGTGGTCTAAGTCGCCTTGCGAACCCATTTATCTTTAATAATAATTAGATATTATTACTATTAAGAGATGTTTTTGCATTAATATGTCGACATTTGAAGAAAAAACAGCATATTTTATTTGGAGGAAAAGTTACTTTTCATGGCTTGCTCTCTATTACCAGCCTCACTCCGTTCGGCTGTTAAACACGAGCGCGCCATGAAAAGTATCACTTTTCCTCCATATAAAATAATATACTATTGTATTTTCATCCTGATTAACGAAAGAAGTGGAATCACGAATAGTCTTTCTAAACAAATGCCTATTAATAAGTCTATTTATTAAGTTAGTATTGAAACCATTAACTTCCGCTATATTCCTAATTTTTCCTTATTAAATCTTTCTCTGCTAAGAGGAAAGTTAACCATACGGTGTACTAAAAAATGAAAGCTGGCCATTTTATGTTGGTCGCAGTGGAAGGAATCATTAGGAATATGTCGGTTAGTAGCAGTATTTTTTCTGTAAATATCAAATTCTAATGTGTTATTATCGTGCCTAATCACTAAAGTATGCAAGAAAGGTAGTTGGCCATTGTTCTCGACTTCATAAGTGAATTTGATGGTGGGGAAACGGTTGTTTAGTTTTGATACAAAATCTTCAATATTAGCGGTTTTTGTGTCGAATATCGCGAAAATGTCATCCACATACCTGTACCATACTCTTGGAAAATATTCGAACTCTTGGCTTATTTCATTTTCAAATTTACTCATGAAAAGATTAGCTAAGAACGGCGATAAACAGTTGCCCATTGCCGTGCCTTCAAGTTGTTGGTAATAGTCATTTTTATATTGAAAATAATTTTGATCCATGCAAAGTTTGGTTAAAGTTAAATATTCTTGTTGGGGGGCTCAACTTGGTTCCATTTGAATAAAAAAGTTGGGGTAACTAGGAGTTAGGGGGTTGGAACACTCAAGATCAGTTACCGGTTTCCGCGTTTTTTGAAAACATTACTTGCTCAAAAAATATGAATTTTATTCCAGACCTTTGGTCATCTCTATATATCATCAAACGTTTAAACCTTATAAGTGTAAAATTTATAATATTGTTTTAGTTTTAATGCAAATTATAAAATATAAAGAATAGGTATAAATTGCGGTCAATGAAAAATGAAAACAAGTTTGTTGTTATTATTTTAAATTTTGCAGAAGTCTAAAGGAAGATACATTTGGAGTGTTTTATTCAAATCAAGATCAAATCAATTTTTTACACATTGCTGCATAAATGGTCGTCATATTGAAAGCATGTATATATAGACCGTCAGATAGTGACATATTTAGGTTCCCCATTTTCGCATACAAGCCTCCAATAGGGTTGAAAAGTACATCGATGTTGAGTAAAATGAAGGGAAATTTACGAGTGGCCCCTGGGGATAACATAAGGTAAATTATATTTTCCAGAACAGAAATGAAAGGAGTTTGTTGTCCATATTTTCACGCAAGCCGTGTTCAGTAGATTATTAATTAATACAATCTGGTTTCGGAATACCAAAGGCTTGAGTGTTGGAGGTGGCTGAAGGGTTAAAATAAGGGTGTAATCTTATAAGGAAAAATCAAGATTTTGACACATTTTTGCACACAAGCCCCTAGAAAGTATAACAACGTACATCATTACTAGCCCGAAAAACACATTGGCTTGAGTGGCGCGAATGGATAAGTAGATTTTGGGGTCGGAAAATTTAACGGAAATTATTTTCGATTTTTCAGTTATTTTTCCATCAACGAAATTATTTGCAATAAAAACTTATGAATTATAAGAATCCGTTAAAAATAATGGCTTGAGTGTAAAGCGTGGCCTTCAATTTTCAGAAAATAAAAAAGTTGCAGGAAAATTGTATGGAAGTTGACACAATTTTCTCGCGCAAGCCGTTTGGCACATGCTTAGAAAAAGTGATTCTATGACTAAATAACAACAAGGCTTGAGTGTCGGGCATGGTTATCAAATTAATTATACATAATTTATTTAACAAAGAGCTGAGAAAAATGTCCACCACTTTCCCACACAAGCCCTTTGGCATATACGTAGAAAAAGTGAGTCTAAGATTATATAACAAAATTCTTGAGTGTCCCACATGGAGCAAATTATTTATCCATAAAAGAGCTGACAAAAATATAGAAATATTTATTTACCCTGCGTAAATTATAACAACCCTGCGTTATTATTATTATTATTATTATTATTATTATTATTATTATTATTATTATTATTATTATTATTATTATTATTATTAGTTGAAAATGTCGTCATCCGAGGAAGATCTTCCTGTGAAAATTATTCCTAAAAACGCAAGAAAAGACTAAAACAAGTTATTTATAAAAATTAAGTGATTAAAAGTGCACGAGTGAAGGGCAAGGAATATCTGAATTACAGAGCCGTGAAGGTAAAAGAACGGACAATGGGTGAATCATGCCGGTAAAAAAAAAATATTTTGTTTTTGTCGATCAAAATATCACTTAAGTACGTTTTTCACTTTTAGTAGAGAGGTCACGCTGTTTCCTGAAAGTTCCCGAGGGTGATCGGCAAGAGATATTTGATATTTTATGCTTTAGAGACCAAAAATTAACAAGATGCATATACTGTAGACAGTGTGCGCACTTGGCTAACTTATTGCCATTGGGACACTGACAGAAGAAAAAATATACCCCAGGGATTGCAAAACCTGAAAGGGAAGTCAGGCAAGTCGAGGAATATATTCGTTCATTTCCCGTAAAAACTCACAATATGGTAGTCGTGACTATCATTACCTTAGTGAAATATTGGATATTATAGCAAATATTATTTCTCACGAAAAATCTCGAATCATCTATAAAGTACAGCTTTACCGCAAGTAAGTGTAAGAGCACATGGGCAAGTGTAAGAGGCACAAACTACTGTGAACTTCCCCATTTTTGGTAATAGGTCTAAGTAAATGTATATATTTATATTTTTATGTAACTACCAAAGTAAAGGCATTAATAAATAAATAAATAAATATTCAAGGAACATTTTAGCTTGCCTTTCGGTAGACCACAAGTTGATACCTGCTGCATCTGTGAGGAACTTTCAAACAAAATTAAGTCTAAGGTCCTAAACGACGCTGCTAAACGTGTAGCTGGCGGAAAAAATTGTCCACCAAAGAAAAGCCAAAAAATTCTATGTCAAGATGAAGTCGATTCAAGAATTATGCCATGAACTGGCATCTGTTCATGGCATGGTAGGAGCAATTATTTGTGTTAACTACATGGAAAATCTTGCCATCCCTGTGACACATTTTACCTGCATCAACTAAGTGTCAATATTTTGCAATCCACAACCTTAAAACTGGAAAAACCATGTTTTACGTATACCACGAAGATATGAACAAAAAAAGGACCAAATGTGGTTTGGTCCTTTATTATGAATTTTATAAACAGGGAATTTCCACCAAACATTGAACATTTCCCCATTTTTTCTGACGGATGTGTCAGAATAAGAACCATTTAGTTATCAGAATGTGTTTAGGCCTTGTAGACCTCGAACGATTTCAAAGTGTGAACTAATATTTCTCCATAATGAGACATTCGTACATGTCATCTGAGAGGGATTTTGCCATGATAAAGAAGAAAATTAATAAAAATGACAGGATTTTCCACTAAAAGATTATGTTTCGTTGATTGTCAGTTCAAGCACTAAAAACAAATTTTCGGTATACCTAGTGGATGAAGAGAATACGTTGATCAGAATATATAACTAATATGATGACCACGTCCGACACTAAAGTCTTATGTTATATCGACGCTCGCAAATAAGATCGTAACTCCATATTTTCAGTTTTTAAAGTTCCGGGATGTGCAGCCTAGCCTACCTTTCAGTAATTTAAAGATGACATTTGGGTAGGGGCTACAAATGTGTATCAGAAACATCGTCTTGAACATATTTTGATGATAAAATATCTATTTTCTTCAAATATTCAATGAAAAAAACATACGATGTAATAGTCGGTTATTTGAAAAAATAATAAAGTCGTATATAGAGATACGATGTAACTATCTACATCTTTTCGGGTTACAAAGAACGTATGTAAAGATACGATGTAGCTATTCTCCGATTTCAGATAAGCTATTATCTTATCTAAAGATAGGCACAAAGGAACACTATAGGAGTTTTGCATCGTAAATGAAACGAACAAAATGAAACTTTTATTTTCTTTTACATCAATCAATCTTCCTCTCCATCATCATCTTTATCACGGACTCCAAAAGGAACGTTTCTGTAGAATGAGTGGTACATATCGGGAACGGCGTTTTGCATAAATACTGGAGATGGTCGTATTTTTTTCTTTGAGATTGGAATTGGCTCCTTATGAGCTAACTCCAATTCCTGAACAAATTCTGGTGGATTTATGGTGATTTTTTTTTACCTCGCTTGTTGGCCTCATTTAAGTCCAGCAAACATTGCTCATTCTGGTTTATAAAGTCATACTTTATTGCAATCTTTAGCGGATCACTCTCAGATATCTGGATCTCTCTAATATCATTCCATCGTACTTTGATTCCATCTTCGTCTGTCTTCCAGTTTCTGTTACTGTCTACCAATTTCTTTAAGTCGTAAACCATTTCTTGATTAACTTCTATGACCTGGAAGGGTTCACCAGTGACTTTCGCCATCTTAATAAGCATTATCCATTGCTCAGGCGTATGAACAACTTTTCCTTTCTTCTGTCGTTCAATAAGAGCGTGAACACCATATATTTAATTAAATATATGGTGAACACTATCACCTTCATTTTGGGTATGCCCCTTCTCCAAGAAACGATGAGTTATGTCAACCTTCTATTTTTTGCAGCATACACATACATTGCAAAAACAAATCGGTTCCTGTTTTGACCGGTGCAATTATCCGTGTAAAATACAAATTTATTGAAGCCGTTTTGTTTTCGATTCTTGATATAATCCAGGACGAAGCTTCCAATTTCGTTGGCACCTCTTTTAGCAATCGTCTCATGCCATACATAACAATGGGCCTTGTTGTTGCCGATGTCAAACAGTGTTAAATTGTATGGCCGTATTTTAACTTGTAGTAAAAGATGCTGACATCTTTGTATGGCGTCACTAGAATCTTCTGTATATCATAATAGGCTACGTTGAATGATTTGTCTTCTTTTGCGAGCTGTTTGTCGGTTTCTTTCAACTTCCTTATTGCTTCTTTATTTTTCTGGTGTTTCTGCCTTTCAATCTCGAGTTCTTGTCTTCTGGTTTTATCGGCCAGTAAGTATTTATCACAAACCTCGCATTGATCTTTTTTTGGCAAGAAAAAACCTATATGATATTCATGTTCAAACACGTAACGATACTGTCTGCATGTAGCAATTTGTACCTGCCTCTGCGCTGCCCATTCGACGTACAGTCTATACATCTGGGCTAAGGGTTGAATGTCAACTTGCAGGTACTGTCGCTTTGAATCTTTCCGAATGTAGTGAGATTCGGTAGTGGGTAGACTTTCAATATGTTCTCTTATAGTTTTTCTGATTTTAGTCACTTCAGGGTCATTACTAGTAACTCTTCCTCTGTTGTCAGGACTGCCAATTCCTATTTCATTTTTGTCCAGTTCCTATCCATATATCGTCATGTCAGCATTCCCATATTTTTATGCCTATTAAATAGTGTATATCAAAAGTAAGACCTTGAAATTGCTTGAAATTACGGATTTATCACACCTTTTGCAAGCTTGACTAAAAATTTACCTCTTGAACTCATATCTTATCACAGCTGAATAGGTATTCACTCAAATTTAAGGAAATCAACACAGTTTCACCTCACTCCGCTAAATGCGAAAAAAAAAACAACTATTCAATAGTAAATAAACCTACCTATTAAAATCGTAACTCAGGCGTACTAACATCGTAACTTGTATTGACAGGCTTTTCAAACGGATCACTATAGAAAATCAAGAATTAATAACATCGTATGTCAAATTACGATTAAGACACTGTTTCTTGAGGGTAGAATATTAACATCTTAAGTCTACTTGGGATAAAACGATGTAGTTGTTATGCCTCTAACATTATCGTATGTGGAGATACGATGTTCCAACTGAATAGTTTTCTGCGCTGTCTTCGCTTAACTCTAGAGTCTAGATGCGATGAAATTCTTCCCTTTCGAGTCCGCTGAATGAAAATGTAACTGTTGTTACGATATTATTTTGGGAATTTTAGTCTTCATATGAGATACGATACTATTACTTTTTTGAAAACCCCAAAAAAGCCTTTTGATCAATTATTTTTTCAAAAATGTTGTTCCAATCGAAAGATACAATATCTTAAAGTCAGAAAATGGTATTAACTCATTTTGGCAAAAAAAAAACGACATACGATGTTCTTATTTGCGAGCGTCGAAATAATCTTAAAATCACCTTTTCTAAGCATATGTCAAAGAGCTTGTGTGAAAAAATGGTGGAAATTTCTAGATTTTTTTGTCAGCACTTTGTTAAATAAATTATGTATAAATAATTTGATGACCATGTCCCACACTCAAGCCTTTTGTTATTTAGTCTTAGAATCACGTTTTCTAAGTATATGCCAAACAGCTTGCGGGAGAAAATGGAGACAATTTCCATACAATTTCCCTGCAACTTTCCGACGCAAACCTTCGTTCTGGCCATATCCGATAGTCATGCCAATTTTATTGTAATATCTAACACGTCAATAACATTCTATACTTTCAATGGCTTGCATGAAAAGATAACTAAAAAATTGAAAATAATTTCAGTTTAATTTTCCGACCCCAAAATCTACTTATCCATTCGTACCACTCAAGCCATTATGTTTTTCGGTCTAGTGACGATGTTAGTTTTCACACTTTCGATGGGCTTGTGTGGAAAAATGTGTCAAAATCTCGATTTTTCCTTACAAGATTAGGCCCTTATTTTAACCCTTCAGCCACCTACAACACTCAAGCCTTTGGTATTCCGAAATCAGGTTGTATTAATCAATAATCTAGTGAACACAGCTTGCGTGAAAATATGGGCAACGGACTCCTTTTATTTCTGTTTTGGAAAATCGAATTTTCCATACGTAAATTGTCCTCCATTTTAGTCAACATGGATGTGCTTTTCAACCCTATTCGAGGCTTGTATGCGAAAATGGGGCACCTAAATCTGTCACTATCTGACGGTCTAATATGAGAACATACACAGTGCGCGTCTGTAATGCCCTCTTACTAACTTTTATGCCGCGCGGTCATTTCTTTTTTATAAAGTGTAGGCGTACCGAATAGCGAAGGTTAAATTACTATATGACTTAAAAATAATGGCTCCATGTTTCAAAATGGCGGACGAGCGCTATCTTGGAACTTTTAAATAGGAAGGGGTGTCTTGCGATTCATTTCAAACGTATCATTGAGTGCTTTATGATTCTGGAATATTAGACAGTTCTATTAGCATTCTAAACAAAATGGAAGCATTTTCAAAATTGACAATTTTTCATCTTTGACATGCCATAAAACCCAAACGGTTAGAGAATTGCGGTTTACACTTTCCCATCTTAACTTTTTAGGAGCTATGCTGTATAGAACATTATTAATACATATCCAAGAGAGGTTGAACTTTTAATTATTATGTGTAGTCTAATGTTTGTTTTTAAACCGTGGATTTTCAAAAGAAATAAAACACCTAAACCCTGAACAAATCGGTTCATGCAAGAAGGGGCTATTTGGGCCATTTGGATAGTTTTGAGAAAATCGAAAAAAACCTCATAACAAAATTATATATGATTTATTGTTGAACCATTTAGCCTTGAGTTATCGCCTATATATCTGGTTTCTAAAACCAAATTGCAGTGGAGAAATTGACCTATGGTGACCTTGGATGGGAGACAGAAATACCACCGGTGTTAAGTAGTTTCGTGCATGAATGGGGGAACATAATAAGACAACCAAATTCATTCTAATATTTTCCTGCATAAAAACCAAGATAGGTACAGCAGAAGATTTTTTTATCGTTCGTATGGCGCTGTTCCGCTGTATTTTCTGTGGTGGGCAGCCAGGTAATTAATTCTTGAAAGAAATCTTTAAAATCTTCTGGAATGTAGGGTTGTAATTTTTAACATCTATTTTGACCTGATTTAAGGAGATTTTCCCTAAGGCCATTCTTGTTCTAGAAGATGCAGCACGATTGCCTTTCGCATAGAGAATAAATATTTCATAAGGCTATCAATAAAAAGACGAGCTTGAATTACTCCTGAAGCTATTCAGTTGCGTGTAAGAAGGGACCTAACTCCCGGACGCGATTTTACTAAATATACTTCACGCTAGCACCGCCCACCGTAATACATGAGCAAAGAGTATATTACATTATATACTCTTTGACATGAGCTTGAAGAATCTCCGATATACTCGGCGTCAGCACATCGCACTAAATATACTGCGCTCCAGCAGAGCCGCTGCAATGTAAAGTATATTATGATCTTTTTCACCTGTTTTCGAAATGCAAAGAATTTTTACATTTTCACTTCATGCAATGCCCTCCGCTCGCTTCGCTCTCTTTGGGGCGCAACCAACCAAAACTAACCCAAACTAACTCAAGGCATGCGAAAAAACTAACTATCTACAAACTACAAATGAGTAATAAGTACGAGACTGCTATCTGAGATGATACGTAGCGCTGTGCTGAAGCGTAGTATATGTAGTGCGATGTGCTCACGATATCAAAGATTTTTAAAGCTGACTTATTACGGTGAGCATGTCTTGTGCTAGCGTGAAGTATATTTAGGAAAATCGCCTCCCTAACTTGGGTCCGTTCTTGCCCAAATAGTTGAGTTTACCTTCCTTAATATACCCATATCTCATTAGTTAATACTTTGTCTTTAGTTCGATTCCTGCTTCAAAAGTAATGTTGTAAAGAGATACTGTTAAGCACAATTTTTTTTTCCGATCTGTATATGGATTATCAGTCTTATTATTTCGTACCTTATACATCCTATAGAAAAAATTATCTGATTAGGTATTTGAGCCATTGAAATGAGAACAACTACTAAACGCCGGATGATATTCTCGTTGATCGTGTTTTTGAAGTGATGCGCTTACAATCGGGTGTCAGCGAATTATCCATACGTACAAACGAGAGAACATTTATTATATTTGACTATTTATCCTGTCTTTAATTCGATTAACGCATAGTACATACAGACAGAACAGAAATTTTATCGAAATGAATGTACTAATGCTTTAAAATTGTCCGCTACACCTATTATAGTCGATATTATGTTCTATATTTTTATAATATAAGCCTTTTATGCCATCACTTGTTTCTATAACGAAGGGAAGAGGACAGCCTTAGTCTAGGTAACAGCTGTGAGTGAACACATCCCAAAAAGTGTACCTATACCAAGGAGTTTCTTTAGTAAATCGCGTAATTCCTCCCCCAATTTTTAGAAGGATTTACTAAAACCGATTACCATTACCTCCCAATGAATCCCTGTTCTTCCCTAGTAATTTCTTGGTACATCCTACATCTCAGTAATTCTTGGTAAATCCTTGTACCCCTACATTATTATTTTTTTTTTCAAATTCAAATTCAAAGTAGCTCTATTGTCTGAATACTTAGTACACATTGACAAAGACATGCTTAACTTAACTAAATCTACAAAAGGAAAAGAAAGAGAGTTAGTTTAATTAAAAATAAGCGAATCTAAATGTAACTAAATGTAACTAAAATAGTCAAGCCTAATTACTATTAAGTCAACAAAGGATAAAGTATGATCACCATTTACTATTTGCACGAATAAAATAGGGCATTATACAAAATAAACGAAGTGTAATAAGATCAAGGAACAAATTAAGCATAAAGCAATAAACATTTAACAGCTGTATAAAATTCACAGGCAAAATAGACAAGAATACAGAATATAATAAAGAGCTTAAACATTTGTTTAGTTTAAAAAGAACTCGTCTTGTAGTATCACCGAACAATAACAATATACTAGAAGGTTCACTCTAAGCCCCGCCCCCAGCATTTACCTCCTTGCCCCGTCGCGGAACCTGGTGAAATGCTGGTTAATCGCTTAGACTTCGTGCCACGTTCCACTCTGTTTCGCCTAATATAAAGTCAGGCGTCTCGCCTTTGTAAGCGCTACATCAAAAGTGCCGACTGAGAGTGAACCTTCTCTTGTTAATGTTCGGTGGTAGTATGCCTTTGACACAGTTTATACCGTCACCGAATCAGTTATACAACTCTGAGCCGGCACCTTTGATGTTAATTCTATTTTTTCATGGATTCTCATATTTCGAGCATGCGCATTATTAGTTGGAAACGTCAGAATTATACGGCCAGCTGGGCCGTGGACAGAGTCGAACTAGGATCTAATCATAGGCATATAACTAAGTCTATGGATTTAATACACAAAATTCGCGAAAGCAGTCCACAAAAAGCACTACAAACAAAGCCGACTCTCGCACAAACAAGATGGTAGTTTTCGCTTTTCGGTTCCTTTTCAATCAACATATTTTTCCTGTTGCCGCGTAGAAAATCAATAATCGAGATCTCATCTGAATACAAGCCTGTTGCGTGCCTCGTTTTACGGTTAATTCTCGCCAACACTATCTCTATCTCCTTACTTATCTTATTGAAAAGAGACATACATATATGCCGAACTGATGTTTTATTTATAAAGGCAGCGTTCACTCATTGAGCGCGGGCGCAAAATAAAAACTCCCAGCTCTCCTATTGGTTAAAGCGCTTGGCTTCAAAACACGTGGAGAGTTGTTTAACTGATTCGGGTACGGTATAAACTGTGCCTTTGATAACAAAAACTCTTTCGTTCTTATAATTTTCAATATTTCTTATTTCTATATATATTTGTTTAGACGATGCATACAGTTTCCAGTATAAAAAT
The DNA here is from genome assembly GCA_016904865.1 of Pissodes strobi. Classification (NCBI taxonomy): domain Eukaryota; kingdom Metazoa; phylum Arthropoda; class Insecta; order Coleoptera; family Curculionidae; genus Pissodes; species Pissodes strobi. The sequence goes on along the minus strand of MU183671.1, from coordinate 154,638 downwards.
ACAACAAAGAGTTAAAAAAGTTTGTTCCAAAAAGAGATGACGACAAGAGTAGCGCCTTCTAACTCTACACAAATCTAATGGCTCTTTTCTGAAGAACAAACACCGAGTCAAACAGATACCGAGCATAGGATCCCCAATAGCAAATTCCATATTAAAGGTTAGATTGGACTAAGGCAAAATAAGCAGTCCAATATCCAAACCAAGATTGTCCAATATAACCCTAATTTTATTATTTAAAATTTTGATATGTTTCGCAAATTTTAAACTGTTATCTATGGTTAAGCCCAAAAACTTGATTGTTTCGGGATTTGATAATATCTCATCCTCCAAACGGATATCTCTAATATTACATTTAAAAATTAAAACATTTGCATCGCATCACTTCTTTATAACAGATACATCATTCTGAATGACCAAAGTAAGCCTCTCAATATCAGGATCATGCCATAGAACCGTCTGATTATCTCCAAATGCAGTAATTTTTCCACCGATTGGAAGGTAAGCAAAGGTCATTTACAAAAACCAAAAATAAAAGTGGTCCCAGTATAGACCCCTGACGTACACCTATATTCAGAAATTAAGAATTTTAATTTTTAAAAATGACAGACTGTGATGCTCTGAAAAATATGAACGGAACCACTCTAGAGCACTTCCTCTAGTTCCATAAATTTCGAATTTTGGCAGCAGTGTTTCATGATCCACGCAATCGAACGCTTTTGATAGATCACAGAACACTGCTGAAGCTTTGTCACCATCATTTAGTTGGATCATTTGTGTTCTTTTCTGCTTGAAAACCGAATTGTGAGGCACTTAACAGATTATGTTTTTTTAAGAAGGAAGTAAGTCTTGCGCTAGTTTTTCAACTATCTTGGATAGAGTGGTAAGCAGATCTTTTATACGGTCAGGAAGGTTGTGGATTGCTGTTTTTATACGAGACGATTCATGTTGTCAACGAGAAGAAACATACGAACATAAGGACTTCGATATCATGTGGTTCAAGTTAAGCACAGATACAGCAACCAAATTCATTTGTTGCTTGTATAGACCACCTAGCGAACACCAATATAAACGGCTTTTCTCAAATCTTGGCAATCAAATCGACTTTCTGCAAATGAACTACCCAACGGCAGAAATTGTCATAGTAGGACACTTCAACGTACATAACATCGACTGGTTGAAACACTCCAACAAAAACGACGATGACGGATGACGGACGAGAAACCGAGTCCTTTGCTATAAATCATGGACTTACTCAACTGGTTGACGAACTTACCAGGATCCCTGAGCGTCAAAAAGACTTTGGAGGAAGCCTCCTGGATCTATTCTTAACAACTAATCCTGACCTCTTCACCGTAACTGTCCAACCTCCGTTGGGTTCATCAGACCACAATCTTATATCCGCAACATGTGAACTTGCTATCAAAATATAGGAGCCACAGGTACCCCGAAAGGTTTGGCACTACAAATCTGCAAAGTGGCCTGATTTTCGCGAGTTTTATCTTTCTTTTCCTTAGAAAGATGTCTGCTTTAGGAATCAAAACACCCCTAAGTCTACTGATGAGATAACTCAAGTTATCCTAGCTGGTATGGAAGCTTTCATCCCGTCTTCTATGAAACGTATCTCAAACAGTAAATCATGATTTGGGAAAAACTGCTGAAGAGCAGTCAATGCTAAAAATGCTGCCTACCGCAATGGCGCCGATATCCGACAGCCGAAAATCGAAATATATTCATCACGATAAAAAGGAGGGATATAACGAGCAGATCAAGAATAAGCTTCTCAAATGCCCTAACGGATCAAGATCATTTTGGTCAGTTGCCAAAACTGTGAATAGGGGTTTCTCTAATACGTCAACCCCACCACTGACCAAATATGATGGCTCAATAGCGGAAACGGCCAAAGAAAAAGCAAACATTCTTGCCGAAATATTTGCATCAAATTCTACCTTAGGTCATCTAGAAAAGACTCCCCCAACTATGGCGAGAGTGAATTCCTGAATGCCAGGTCTGGTAATTCGCCAACGCGAAGTGAAACGAATACTCAAAAACCTAGACACCAACAAGGTCACAGGACCGGATGGCGTTCCAGCAATAGTGCTTAAGAAATGTGCTGCTGAACTAACAGTTCCACTATGCAGGCTTTTCTCTCTATCATACAGAACTGCATGCTTTCCTTTTAGCTGGGAATGCGCTCAAGTGCAACCAATCCCGAAAAAAGGTAAAAACGATTCCAAATAACTACTATCAAATTGCCTTAGTTCCCATCATGTCCAAAGTCATGGAGAAACTGATCAACGAACAGCTCTTAAAATATCTCGAATCGGCAGGCATCATAAGCGATCGACAGTATGGATTCCGCAAGCACAGATCAATGTGAGATCTCCTGACTTACTTGACCTACCTGTGGACCAAGGACGGCGAATCTCGTGCAGTAGCTCTCAACACATCCAAAGCATTTAGTAGGGTGTGACATGACGGACTGTTAAGCAAATTGACAGCATACGGACTACCACCAGCACTGCTTCTATGGCTTTCCAATTTCCTAAGGAATCGAAGCATCCGAGTTGGTATTGATGGACATCTCTCGGAGGAATTTTATCAATGTCGGGGTTCCTCGAGGGTGTATATTATCTCCCACACTATTCCTGCTCTATATCAACGATCTCTTAGACAGGACAAACAATTATATTTACAGCTTTGCAGACAACAGCACTCTTATATCCTCATTCATGTCGCGGTCTCCAATGCCCGCTGCTCGTTCCCAACGCTAGCGAGAAAATCAGATTGCTGCCATCAATAAGGATATGAATGCCATCAATCGTCATCAGACGTCTTCTCAAAAAAAGCAAACGTCGCAGAACCTGACTTATCAATGATAGAGCAGACACTGCCTGTAGCCTCATCCTTAAGCTTGCTGGGCATCAACGTAGAAAACAATATGTCTTGGCGTAACCACGTCACCAAATCGCCAAGGCAGCAGCAAAAAAGCGAGGCACACTCTATACAGCAAAAAAAGTTGTATACACCTCGTCAACTCTTACTGCTCTATAAGGCCCAGATAAAACCATCTCTGGAAAACTGTTCCCATGTGTGGAGCTCGGCACCCAAACATTTGCTCCAGATTAGACTGCATACAGAGGAGAGCAGTCCGTCTTGTGGCGTCTTGTGGATTTATCAATAAACTAACGTAGAGGTAGTTAAACACCAAATAATGACAAAAGTAATTAGCTAGGCTGACTCAAAAAGTGGACGAGAAAGAACCTCTGTAAGGCAATGAATTAGTAAATATACACATGGAATCACAAATCCCAAAATGGCGACACATAAAAAAATTAAAAGGCAACTCTCCTGCGACAAAAACAGTGAAAATCCCAGTTAAGGGGTGAGTCAGGCACCAAATTAAACTCGCGTCTAGAAATTATAATATATTTTGCCTCCTTGGCTTTCACAAAGTCAGAGTGCGCCCGGAAATAAATATGTTTTAGGTTACGTTCGATTTGTTTATTTTAGAATGGAGTGTTTAGTAGTTTTTGATTCAAAGTTCAGAAGTGTATTTCGAAATTATACTTTTTATCTGTTGATATAGTGATTTGAGGTTATAGATATGGAATATATTCGCGGAAACACATACAAGCTGCTGTATATCCACTATAATACGGCTCTTAACCCAATTTTTAACCATTAAACTAATATTTCACTTTTCGCATGGCCCTTCGCTCGCTTCGCTCGCTACGGGGGCTCAAGAAAAGAAAACTAACCAGGTGCTAACCAAAACTGACCCAAGGCATACCCAAAATCAGGAAAAAGAAAATTTAAAAATGCATTACGACAATCCAATCTTACTACACCTTTTCCAACACCGATTCAAACAAACAATAATTTGCAGGTAGTATTTGTACTCAAATCCAATCGGCGAGCAGCAGTAAGATATTGGCGGACGCACTCTGACCTTGTGAAAGCCAAGGAGGCAAAGCATATTATAATTTCTAGACGCGAGTCCAAATTAATAAGACACCAAGAACAAAAACAAGGTACGGCGGCGGCGTGAGGCTTAAAAATAGGTCGGGTAGAAGATCCACACTTCACCTTGTTGTATTTTTTTTTGTTTTCGTCACTGACCTATGGCGTTGTTTACAATCACCTGATGAAATTGTTCCCAGCAGTATAAAAGTTTTTGTTTTAATTCTGCCGTATTTCGGATAATAATATCTTCATGAACCATGGCTTCTAAGCGGCCCCAAATGGTGCAAGCAACTGGGTTTAAATCCGGGCTGTTGTGCGGCCAGCAAGTGGGCTCTATAAAATCAGAACAATTCTCTTGAAGGTATCGAATGGTCGTTCCAGAGATATGCGATGGAGCCTTGGAGCGCCGGTGTTGGAAAACATCTGAATTTATTTTTACTCCTGAATTCACAAAAATACTGTTAATTTTTGCGAGCATTGAACTCTCTAGCGAAATCATTACGGAATCTGCAAAATGTTGTCTTGGAACAAGTAAGGATGCAAAAGAATTTGACATTTTTTTCGGACATCGGAGTATACGCGATTATTTTTTGAATTCCTTGGCTAACTGAAAGAAAATAATTTTTCGTCTGAAAAGCATATTTTTCTCACTTGTTCTCTTGTGCGAAATTTGGCATCTTTCATACGTGTTATTTTAAACATCAAGGGTAAGTTTTTGACAATAATTTTTTTTTAAAAAGCCGTAAGTCAAGATATTTTCTAATAATAAAGCAACTCATTGCACCGTAAAGACATGTGTAAAGTAGCATGTCAGCAGCATTTTGGCACGCCTTCAGCGATACCGGCGGATTCTAATTGGCTGCGTGCATTATGGTCTGCTGAGGGAACGACGATTTACCCCATAAAAATGTAAACAATGTTAGTTCAATGTTTTTGAATTCAGTAGGTGCAGTATATTTTGTTCTTATTTCACTTGCAAGTTTTCAACGAAAATAGGTCGACATTGATTATATCAACATTTTACACCAAACAATAATTTGTGATCTGTGGACTTAATAACTGTAATGCAAAAAGCTTCTTCAGTTTTTTACTTTCTGTAGCGTAGAGAATATATTTTTCTACGAGCCTGCGGGAATTACTTACCTACTTCCTGGCACTACGTGTGAACAAAACTGCCCTGGGAAGTTACTAGACAATCAAAATGCATTCCTCGTATAGGTACTACACATACAATTCTTTATCGTGGTCTCGGGGAATAAGCTGCTTATGTGGTTCAATCTTTGTTTTAACTTTGGATATGCGCATATCTTCTTTGTTCTTTCGGCTAATAATAACACGTTACTGATATAGCCATTTCCATATCGGTTCCACTATTTTCATGACTACGGATCATTTTTAGATGCTTTTTTCGAAGACTGGTTTAATTTTTTTTATGACAACTTATGACAACATTATAATAAACAACTTATTATTGCTATTGGCAACGTGATTTATGGTTTCATTTAAAAGGGAAAAATCAATTCACGGGTAACGTTTATTTTTTTCATTCCTAGAAAAAAATATCTTCCTAAAAGTGGCTTCCCACGGCCTGTCTTAGAACAGGCCAGACCCGCGCGGCGGACAAGCACAGATAAGCACGGATCGGGCTTGGCCGCGCGTGAGGTCTTCCCATGGCCTGTGTGAGCCTGTTCTTTAAGAGTTTGAAGATAGGGTTCCGTTTAAAAATGTCGCGTGAAACTCGGCATTTTACTTTTCGATAGGTTGACTGGTTGACAGTAGGTTTAAAATAACCAAATATAGAATAGAATATACCTAGTATGTACTTATAGATACCTACATAATATGTAACATGAAAACATAACAATCATAACATTAAGAAACAACTAAAAGGCGGCTTCTTAGTACTCCTAATTCTGGATAACATATTACAATAGCAATCTACAGCTCACTATAAATACAAAACAAGATCACGAGTCGGCCCGACCGAGTTTCGTTACTTTTTACCCCTGTCTATACGGTCTAGCGGAAAGGCTCTAAGCGGTTTCGTGGTCTAGTGGTACGGTTCTGGGTTTCCAATTATGGCGTCCTGCGTTCGATTCCCGTCGGTGGTTTTTTAAAAATATATATTAAGGTATTTGTTTTTTTTCTAAATTTGGGTTAGTTTTGGTTCATTGAGCCCTGGAGCGAGCGAAGCGAGCAGAGGGCCATGCATGAAATTAAGATTGACTTCGAAACTCGTTCGGGCCGATTCGTGACCTTGTTTTGTAGTGAGCTGTAGATGCTAGTACATGTTACAAAGGAAATTTATTCCTATGTAATGTAAAAAATAACATTTTGTTGTGTTAGAACTAAAAAATATAATCCATTGCTTTTTTTTAAAGAGTATTTTTTGGCTTTTTGCCGAAGTTAGCATGGTATATTCTAAACGCGAGCTTGTAAAATTCTCTACTTGCCTGGGTAAAATTAACTTTTATTTGTGACTTTTAATATGCTCAACTGTAAGCCTGTTTCTAGAGTCTGTCCATGCATTTTCGCAAAGCGAAAAAATGCGTTCAGTGGCCGCGTTGAATGCTGGAATGGACGCGATAAATTGAAATATCATTAGAATATTTTTTTGTGGAACTAAAAATTAAATTTCATTTTTCGATGGGCGTTTTGTTTTGCGGCAAATTTGATTCTTGATTGAAAATCGGTACATTTGGCGTCCAGCTATAGGTCTTGGCAGAACGTATTAAAATGGAAAATGGCCCCAAAAATCAATCCTAATCACAGATAACAACAGACACCGACAGGTCGCGACAGATCAGGCCAGGCCGCGCCTTTGAAGTTACCGACTTGCGGCGGATCGGACGCGCAATCACGGATCTTTCCGGGCGACCTCGGACGTCACCCTTCCCACGGCGTGTTGGCCCGAGCTGGCGCGGTCCGGCCTGTGATATCACGGGCCGTGGGAAGCCACCATTACACGTACGGAAACTATTCTTCCGTCACGCATGTATTTACTGAACTCCGCTTTGCGTCGGTCAATAAATAGCACACTCATGTCAGCAGAAAAAAAACTTCGAGCACTTGTTGACATCTGTAAATTAATACTAATCCTTATCGGAATACTATAATATTCCAATTTATTCTCAGCTTTAGAAAAAATCAAAATCATCAAATATTGCTCTCTAATAATATAGCTCGCCGCCACTTACTGCGAGATAGTGATTAAAGAATACCTTAAGAAAGAACGATTATTAGGATACAAAAATGATAAACATAAATTATCACAAAAAATATATTGTATCACAATAAACAACAGAACGTATATAAATACTAAACAAAGGCCACAATATTTTGGTTTTCCGACCCGATTTTTTTACACTCTTTTTGTTCAGTCTGTTGGTGCCATTTAGCATTTAGTCCCACTACTTTGAACTCCGATTAGTTACTGCTCTAAACTAATCAGCGTTTTGAATATCATGCATTAATGCCATACTGACACTAATGTGTCAGTGATACTGATTAATTTACCTAGAGATTAAAGTGACTCATCTGAGTTTAAACTAGTGTACCCTAGCATTTAAAAGTATTATTTTCTCTAAGAACACCTTTTATGATTTTAAAATACGTTATAAATCTCGATTATCCGAACTTTTATCGGAGTAAACTCGATAATCAGATTTGCCACTAGATAATTTAATCCATAGATAGATGTAGACATATCTGTTGTTATTTTAAGAAGAAAGAGTCTTCAATAAGAATTTGATAAACTTACTGATTTAAAAAAAAGCACTTCGGAACACGTGCCGGAATATAGAAATCCCAGAATTGAATCAACAGAGCCAATTGAAAGAATGAGCCGCTGATGATATTTTGCAGCATAAAAAGAATGTGGAAGAAGAAGACAAAGGATATTAAGACACAAATAGACACTGTGAAATACGAACGAAAAATAGTAAACTTTTTCTAAAGTCTTCAGTGGTTAGGGGGGTTAGGGTTTAGTAACTGTTTCTGTTATTTCTTTTACGAAAGAATATTTTATTTTATTAGAAACAGAGTTCTTTTGTTAACAGTTGCAAGATTTCGACTTTTTTTGATTATCAATAAATTTTTATTTGCATATGTCATATTTTTATTTGGTATTTGCGCTTGAAATAATTATTAGTTCGGATAATCGGATATGGTAATCTTAACCTATATCTATCTGCTACGATATCTTAATAGATGGGGTTCAACAAAATAAATAGTAGTATTTAGTATGTTAAAAGCCTATTCGAAATCAAACTTCTCTTTCTTCATCGAAGACAAAACACAGAAAGGAACATAGACAAAAATACAATAAAAAATAACTGAACCTTGTATAACAATAATAAATACAATTATCAACTATTAATAGAGCAAAAGATATTCGCTTTGCACTGCTATAACAATGAGGATATTAAGTAAATCAATTCTGACCGGTAGGACGTGTGGGATATATTATGTAATTTAAAAGTTCTGGCTGCTGCCATAAAACGAGGCTATTCGAGATCCGCGTGGTTAATTGGGAAATCTATAAACAGGATTTGGCAACCTACTCCCACCACACGATGGCAGTTTAGGATCACGTCACCAGCGAGTTGCTTTGTAACGCTAACGGTCCAGTCTCCCCACACCTACTGAAAAAATCTGTAGGTCTATTGATTTTACCCTTGATTTCATACTTAAATCTGCTGATAAATGTAATTTAGCCACCACTTCCATTAACTTGACAGACTATATCTGTGAACTGTGAAACCCTTGATTCATCATGTCTACAACATTACTGATTACATTACAGATAAAGAATAAAAAATTGCATTGTTTTCTAGCAGATGGCCGGCCTTCGTACATGCAAACGAAGTATCTACGTTATTTGTAATTGGCCCTAGAAACAGCAAGGATTCAAGCATGCAAATACATTTTTCTTTAACAGATAGACAGATGTCATGTCAATGTCTGTGCTGTTTTCTAACTTCTGTGTCTACTTAATTTTTGGCTTGCATCTCGTAAAAGCTGTCAAAATCCTTTTAAGTGCATGCAAAGGTAAAAACCGAATCCACCTACTGAGTTCTATTCATTCTTTTCAAGCGCTTGACCTACTGCCTACTGATTTTTCCAAGCGCATGATCTACTGACTTTTAGAACCGACATCTACTGAAAAGAAAAAAATTGCATGTGGGAGCACTGTTAACGGCCTTCAGTACGATTTTGGTAGGTAAAGTGCAAGAATAAACTAGAGAAGGATGGTTACTTCCCATAAGAGCCTATGTTCACTTACTATAGCCCCGTGCCTCGCGGTCCCCTCACCCACATCGTTTTCGTTTTGTTTTTAGTCTTTTTAGTGATATGTTCGGATGTCTTAAAACCATTGATAGTTGTGTTTTGGTGCTTTGAACATTTTTTGTTTGATCCTAAAGAAAATCCCATAAATGGGGGATTAAAGCAGATACCATGTGCCTGTTTTGCAGAGTATTTTTCAGTGCAGTGATTTTATTGATTTTTTTTTATTAAATAAGGTAGGAACAACTTAAATTATTTTTAAATGTAAGCAAATCTGGGAGGAACAATAATATTTTACCTAATATTGTAGAGGTTGTCAAACTGAAGGTTTTATAGAACATTGCCCTGGACAACTGGGGCTTTCCGTTCGATTTATTAGATCTAAAGCTTTTTGCCAAATCACACTTAGATGAAATAGGCAGAAATAAAAAAAATAAATAATGATACGCCAGAGCCGGACTGGGCCATACATTTTCTCAAAAGAAATAAAAATACCATCGCTCATCGAAACACAATCAATATTTCCAGTAAACTGGCTAATTTAACCCCAGGGGTAATTGAGGCATTCTTTGAAAATGCTTCGCACCTCCTCAAGAATGCCACCCCCGATCTTCTCATTAACTACGGTGAGACAGATCTAACGGATGACCCGGGTGCTGCAGTTAGCTAATGTTTTCCGCTACTGACAGTGACTATACAGGGTGTTACAGAATGTTGTAATAAGTCATCGGACTTATTGCACTGCTTAATAAAATATTTTTTATTTTGAAAACGGTGTATCAGAAGGAAATAGTCCAAGAGGCCCTTTTTCAGTAAAATTAATGTGGCTTTAAGGAAGCCATACTAATTTTTTTTAAAACCAGTGGCGCACAGTTTTTTTCGCAAAACATATAGAGACTTGCCAACTAAAACTCCCTGTATCACGAAAACGGAGCATTTCCCAACCCATGTTTATATGAACTTTTTTCATATTTTTCGATGTAGAATCTGTCCTTAACTTTTCCTCACAACATTCTGTAACACCCTGTATATTTCCACCTTACGTGGTCTACATAGCTGAATACCTATGGGATAATTGGGCAGTTGGAGGGCCATCGGGGGCATGGTATAACTGAACAAAGAGTGGATGAGAATTGTTTTTTTCAACTATATTGCTCTATTGTAGACGGCACGAAGGTCAGAAGGTAATTGTACGAGACAACCTGCCGTAACATTTCTCTTCACGAGTTTTAAAAGCATGCCAAACGTCCAACATGAAGTTTATATGTTTCCCTGCTTTGTCACCGCATATTCTGCAGCCGTTTGATGCAGCTTACTTTGAGCCATTCAAAAAAATTTCGCGCGTGATTATTACATTTTGCAAAAAGACTCATGGCAGAAGACGTTCTATATTATGCATTTCCAGGTTTGTTAAAAAAACTACTTGTGAAACTTGGAAAATCAGGAATAAGCAGTATTTAGTGAGCTTATTTAGTAAAGCCAAAGAACAGATTGCCTTAATCCCCTTCCGAAGAAGATGTACCCCATCAATTGTATCACTATCGGTATTGATATTCTGAATAAATTACGGAGTCCTTCTATTAATTTGACACCCAAGAAAAGAACCAGGCAAGAGTATTTTATTACAGAAGATGATTAATTAAATTCTACACTGGGTAATTCTACTTCCGCAATGGCGATGCAAAAAAATAAAGAAAAAGTAGAAAAGGCCATCTGACGATACTAGTGATGAATGAGAAAATGATACTATAAATTTAGAAAGCGAAGACGAGATGGACTAAGAAAAACTAGCGCAGAATGATGCCTGGCATGCAGAAAAAGTCCCAATGAAAATGTTCACACTAGTACTACCCATGGAGGCATCAATAACAATTCTGTTCCCGAACTAGCCAAACTAAAACAAAATAGTAAAGAACCAAAAAACCAAACCAATGACAACTGAATCCAACAAAAATTGTCAGCCTATTCAGAAATTATACTACTGCCTTCTACCTAATAATATAAATATTGTTCAATTATCGTTAAAGCCAATGCAATATTTGGAATTGTTATAATTTTTATGATTCGTAGTATCATATGTTTAATGTTATGGCTTGAGTTCGAAGTTCCACCCCTAAATGATAACACGATCATAAAATGCAATTAATCTTGATTTTCCAAAATTTTGTCAAATTGTACTTGCAATCAGAGCTGGAAAGCAATCGATTATTATAATTAATTACATTGGTTTTAATTAAGAATCGCAACTGATTACTTTTTGAAAAGTAATCGGTAATCGATTACATACTTGAACAATTTGTAACCGTTTCCAAAATTATTTCAAAAAGAGTAATCGCGATTACGCAAGTAATCATGATTTATTTTTTCCTGTTCGAACCTGACTTTTGCATTAGGAATAATCGGATTTTAAGTACCTTGTCTATCTTACAATCCACCCCGCAATCTGCATCTAATATCCGGGATTTGCCGTTGCGTTTACATAAACTTTAAATTAACCGTGTGGTGTACTGTGAGTGTTAAGCAAATATTTTAAATCGGTTAGGTAGGTAATAATATTATATTTACTTTTATTTTTTATTTGCGTTTATTTAAATGTAAGTATCATTATATCATCATATCATCATGTTGGATGGCGGGATTTCAACTCACAACCATTCCAATATTTTTAATTCAACGCCATTACTGTATGTGTCCATTTTAATTCAGATTGAAAATTGGTTAGTCTAACACAGTAATAATTATTATTGTAATCATATAAGATGTTTACTTTACGATTACAAAAGTATTCGGAAATCTATTACAATTTTTAGCGTAAAGGAGTGAAGTAATGACCGCTGCTTCCAATGCTATTATTTCTTTTTAGATACCGGAACTAGTGAAATGTCACAAAGTGATAAAACCTTTTTTTGCACTCCGGATGGTCCTGGTTGTGCATTGTCTTCACTAGGTAGCTCTATTCGGGAATCTATTACAATTTTTAAATATAATCAGTAACGAGTAGTTGATTACTTTTTAAAAAATAATTGTAGTGATTAGGAACCTAGCACATTTTTCTTGTATAATCGTCGCAGCTCTGCTTGCAATGTAATATTCTATTTCATGCTTGTACAGAGTGGCTCGAATTCGTGTCTATGTATGGGGAACTCGAAAACCGTATGAGATACAGTGTCGGTCAAATTAATGCAAAATTGCGCATTTAGGTGCCTAGCAATATGCCGTTTAGAAAGTTTTAAAATTCCGGGTATTTCCGGAGATATCCGGAAAAAACGAAATTTTGAAAATTCCATTTATTTTTTTCCTGGGCTTATTTAAAAACGGATTTCAAATTGAATTGCACTTTTGCATTGCCACTTTTTCCGCTCTATCTAATGATGGTATACAGTATGAAATCCGACGTTTCGTCTTCAAGGGATCATCATCAACTTTCTTTTTTTAAATACGAACTTTAATTTTTTTTTTTCGTTTTTCAGATGGTATTGGCGTTATTTATAAGACTATGTTTTTTTTTTATTTTTTTTTTTAATTTTTAATATTATTTTTTTAATTATTATTTTGCTTTGGCGTAATTTTAAATAATTTAAGGTAGGTACTTTTGAAATTTGTATATTCTATAAAAATATTTTATTTTGTTTTTTGTATTAAGTGGAAAATTGGAGCGTATTAAAAATAAAAAATAGTAAAATTATATCTTACGAGAATATGGCCATGAACTATTACTCAAACAAGTTGCTTACTTGTCCCAACATCCAACATTTGACAAATTAAAAAATTTACTTAATAGAGAACATCAGCAATTTATAATCATACTAGGTGCTACTATAGGAACTTTGATGGAAAAACACCTATTGGAATTTTGCTTATAAATAAAATGCACTAAGCAACTTGTTTGAGTAATAGTTCATGGCCTTATTCTCGTAAAAAATTATTTTACTATTTTTAATTTTTGATACGGGCTCCAATTTTCCACTTAATGCAAACAACAAATAAAATATTTTTATAGAATAATTTAAGGTAGGTACTTTTGAAATTTTCATTTCAAAAGTACCTACCTTAAATTATTTAAAATCACGCAAAAGCAAACTATATAAACTTAAAATAATAAAAAAAAATAAAAATAAAAAAATAAAAAAAAACACATAGTCATATTAATAACGTCAATACCGTCTGAAAAACGATAAAAAAAATTAAAGTTCGTATTTAAAAAAAGAAAGTTGATGATGATCCCTTGCAGACGAAACGTCGGATTTCAAACTGGATATCATCATTGGATAGAGCGGAAAAAGTGGCAATGCAATAGTGCAATTAGATTTGACATCCGTTTTTAAATAAGCCCAGGAAAAAAATAAAATGATTTTTCAAAATTTCGGTTTTTTCCGGATATCTCCGCAAATACTCGGAATTTAAAAATTTTCTAAACGGCATCGTGTTAGGCACTTAAATGCACAATTTTGCCTTAATTTGACCGACACTATATCTCTTACGGTTTTCGAGTTCCCCATACATAGACGCGAATTCGAGCCACCCTGTACATTAGAGTTCAGGTAATTTTATTAGAAGGCAATCGTCTTACCACAAGTGTAAGCAAAGAAAATTCTACAGAATTTTGTTTGGTGTAAGCAGCAGTTTTAAAGCTGCAAAATATCCAACAGACTCGACTTATTATTATTCTAGCTTCGAAAATTTAGTTCCAGTCCTCATCTCTACACTAGTGCTGGCAAAAACCATGAAAAGTTGAAACCGGTTATTCGGTTTTCTTAAAAACCGGTTTCGGATAAAACCGGGTATTCGAATAATAGTGAAAACCGGGTATCCGGATAACCGGTTAACCGATTAATCGGATAGCCGGTTAATCGGATAAGCGGTTAATCGGTTAATACACATTCATCATAGGCTAATCATAATTTATAATTTGTTCTTAAGCATATTTCCATTAGTTAAGTTTCCCTGCCGATTAGGGCACAATCATTAAATTCTAATGAACTAACTTTATTCCAGTTTTTGGTCGTTATTGAAATAAACCCCAAGGTAATAATTAAATTAAAAATATTGTTTATTACAAATTACAATCGATATAAATTCTGAGCAGAAAAAATATTACAATTTTTTAAAACTTAAATAAATATAAAGGTATTCTATTAAAGGTAGATATTATTTTTTAATCGCCCTCTAAAAGCATTTCCAAATATAATCACCGTCCAGTAGGTATGTGGTATGTTACGATTCCAAATACCCAGTTTTTACTTTACTTTCTATCTTTTTTACCATTTCTTGAGAACCCGGTGGCCCAGTGCCATGTAACTAGATAACCGAATAATCGATTAATCGGTTAACCGAGAAACCGGTTAATCGGTTAAACGAGAAATCGAGTAATCGGTTAACCGAGTATCCGGTTAACCGGTTTCGGTTTTTTTAAAAACCGCGGATAATCCGAAACCGGTTAACCGACTATCCGAAAAACCGTCTTCGGTTGCCAGCACTACTCTACACGGTTCTAACAGCTTTTACTTTAACGTAATAAACTATTTTTATATCAATATTCTGATTGCTATTACAATGCAACAGTCTTGTATATTTAAACGAAAAATATACTAACTATAAAATAATTTTAAGGGTAACACTGGTAGGTAGGTACATGTTGTAATCTGTAGGAACAAGTTTTCATCAAAAAACATCACTATGATATTAAGCCGCTGACACATTGGAGATTGGAGCGTTGCCGTTCGTTTGCATTCGTTTGCGTCGCTACCCGCTCGCCGGAAACGTTCCTCAATATTTTAATTTTATTTTAATATTTGCACCGACAAAAACTGATATTTCTTTTGGTCTTTCTAATTTATCGACAGGCGACGGGAAACATTCGTTCGCATTGCTGATCCTTCGCGGCAATTCGCGCCCTCATAAAATCCCTGGAAATGATCGTCCACACCTGCGAACGAATGGGGGCGAATCCTCAGCAATGCGATCGAATGGAAACTTTCGTTCCAATGTGTCAGCGGCTTTAGTTCACGTTTGAAGACTAAAAACTAAAATTGCGTTGTTTTGTCCACCCAACTTATTTAAAAAAAACACATTTTTAAAACTATAAATACACTATAGATTAACAAAGTACTTATTCGATTTGTGTATTTTCGCTCGAAAATTACGTTTGTCACTAACATCAAACTTTATTAATAGAATTGTACAGTAAAACCTTATAAAACGCCACCTAGTGTAGGTATAGTGACAAATTTTGATTTCCCTAAGTTTAGAAATGAAAAGTTCATTCTATTGTACCTGTTTATACTGACCCTTCTCCAAAACGATCGCGGACACCCATCATGGGAATTTCTTAATATACAACAATGCTAAAATCACCCTCAATAAAGGGCAATAAAACCCAATAAGATCTAAATGGCACAAATTGCTTTATGATAGATGGGCCATATAATTTATACTTTAATCAGAGCCTACATAATACTTGGATTTGCCTTTTTGTAACTTAATGCTACATTTACATTCAATCAAGGGCGTGGACATAGTTATCGTACGTACAATTTTTGAACCCTTCATACGATATACGATTGTAAACTTATCGTACGCTTTTGTACGATAATTTCGCTCGTGTACGATTTTCTAAAATATTTACACTTGAGCCGACACGGAATTCCACTCGCTTAAATAGACGCATAGCTCAACATGCCGATGCCGCAGCAAAGCCACTATGGTCACGACTGTCACGAGATCACGTCACATTCGCATCTCACAGCTCACTTCACTTTGCTTATGTTGTGTTGCCAAAATGTGTTACTTAACAATAATATCTTAACCTCACAAATTTCAAAACATGTCAACGACTTTAACGTTGAAACGTTGTAAACTGTGTCCAGTAATTTATGTGGATTGTTGCATTCAGGAATACAAAAAAGTACGTTATGTTTTTATTTTGCTGCTTATACTAGCGGCATTATTATCATAGTGTTTTGTTTGTGGTAGTATTAGTATTAGTTGGTATCGTTCGTATGGTAAGTTGGATAACTCTTGTCTTTTTTCTAGTACTTCCCTGTTCATGGCTTTTTTGAATTAATCTTAGTGAGTGGTAGCAGGTGGAAGCTAAAATAGTTCTTAGAATATTAGGAATTATCTGTGGGAATAGGTTAAACAATAATGAGTTAGATTGGGTTAGTTTGGGTTAGTACACCCGTTAGTTCCAAAAGCATAGAGACCAGAGTTTTAGGGACAAGGTAAAATAATCACATTGTCAAGTTTGGCTACAAAATTTATTTCTTTCATATTATAAAAGCAAAATGCACTGTTTGCAAGAAACAAATGGTCTCAGAATTGACAGGTGCTAAAGAAACATATAATCCAAAAAGCATTTGGTGAATCCTAAAGTGGTCGAATCTACTTCAAGATCAACTGTACACAAGTTTGTGTAGCAAAGTGCTCCCTACACGATGGATATTCGAGTTAAGGAAGCAGAAATAAAAATGTCCAGTTATTTTGCAGAACACAACATACCATTCCATACTATCGATCATCTGGAGGGAGTAGGTACTAAAAAGTGCTTTTTCAGACTCAGAAATTGTCAAATGCATATCCCTAAAGAGGACTAAATGTACTGCTGTAGTATGTAATGTTATAGGTGCTCATGAAAAAGAGGAACTGGTGAAATTATTGCGTTCTAGCAGACGAGTCAACAGACATTAATACAAACCATAGAACATTTGAAATATCTTTGGTACAAACAAATGCATATGCATTGTTGTTGGGTTAGTTTGTGTTGGCCAATTCATTTTTTGAACTGGTTTCTGTTGTTGGTCAAGACGATAGGGACAGCAAACTGTCATCCAATCACTTAGTTCAAAAATTATCAATATATTTGAGTCAAATGCCATACCACTACCAATATAATTTGGCTTTGGAAAATATGTGTGTAATATCATGATGAGGGAATACAATTCAGTGGCAAGCGGGTTTAAGGAACTTTGCCCAAACATAATGATATCCAAATGTCTGTGCATCTTTGCGCAAGTCAAGCCTGTAAAGCACTTGCCCGAAACTGTGAAGATTTGGCTAGGAATATATACAATTTTTTATTTCAATGTAAGTCATATTAGTGTCGGAAGATAGGAAAATATCTATTTGTCCTTTTTTTTTAATTTTAGACGAGTTCAAAGCGTATGCATGAGCTGAAACAATTTCGAGTGTTTGCGGATACCAACATTCATAGGATCTACCACACAGGACAGACAAGGGTTCTGGAACAGTGGCCTGCTTTTATTTTATTTTTTAATGAAAAGTGGTTACGTGAGAAGTTAATTGCAACTGAGCAAATTAAAATATGTTTAAACAATCCATATATTAAGCTATATTATTTCTGGATTGGGTGCTTCCAAAATTTTCTGCCATGAATGCATTTTTTCAGAGTGAAAGAGTATTGGTTGCCACCATGCATGAGAAACTTGAGTGCCATTACAGGGAATTATTCATTACCTCCTATAACTAGGCGAACTAGCTAATATTAAAATTAGCAGTGACGTCATCCTAAGTGGTCTATACTTTTTTGCCATAAGAAAAGCATTGAGAGGAGCCCAGTAAAAGTATTAATTATTTTATCGCGCCTACTTCCGTATTTAACGTTGATTGCCACGCTGGGCGACTGGAATGTCAATTTCCATCTCGCCGTCATGTATGTATTCTGTCTGTACAGATTGGGCGCTTTATCACAATTTGAGCTACTTCTCACTGTAGTTTGCCACAAAATTATTTTTCAAAGAAACGTAAAATATTTGTCTTGGATTACAATTAATAATATATTAGATACTTAATGCAAAAGTTTGCTTTGGTATATTATAGAATAGTTATATTAAATATAAATAAATATTTACAATCCGAAGAGTAAATATATAAAAACCGGAAAGTGAAGCATAACGGAATCAATACCTTTAAGAAAATAAACGTTGCTAACCAATAACCTAATTAATTTCTATAAATATTTAGTTCCATTTAAAAATATAATTTCAAATGTCATTCATCAAATGGTGTAAAATGAAAGACCAACTAAATATACGTTAAATAGTTTACATCCCAAATAATGTATGAAACTAACTCTACCGATCCAGACGAGCAAAATCCTGATGGTCAGGACAAATTCCTAACAATATTTATTTTTTACCATTGCGCAACTACCAACGCAAACGATTTAATATTTGGGCTGTCGTTAGCAGTTCGAGAATGACGAGCCGATTTTTAAAAATCTGGCAACACTGCATGTCACTTGGTAGCGTTGTTTCGACGTTCGACCGGATTCTTATTATTGTTCTTCGATTTATTTTCGGTAAATTTCTTTGTAATATAGTACTTTAGTGTGTTTAAATTTATGTGAACAATGTCGTCCAGATGTTGTGCACCAGGCTGCGGTGGAAACTACCCGAAAGGACCTTAAGTTCATGTTTTTAGCTTTCCAAAATGTTTGGACTTAAGACCTGTTGCTTTCGTGTAACAAGGGTTTATTTTGTGCTCACCGGCCGGTTCATTGTGTATAGCAAGTTTATAAATGTTGTTCCTGTTAGCTAATTTTGGGGTAAGTGATATTTAGTGTAATTATGCCTCTTAAAAGCTGTAATGCAATGTTTGTTATATGCACTCATTCCTATAAATATTTGCGTAATCATGCTCCTAATATTTTACCTCATCCTAACACTGTAAAATCTATTTGTAACAGATCCCGATATTGATGTAAGACATTATTTTACCTTTTTGACACTGTTCATCTACTAAAATGTATTTTTAACAATAACAAAAAACTTCATGAACTAGAACCAGACAAAATATTAAAAGATGGGTATTCCCTTAGTTTAGACGCTCTTTTTCCATCATCTATAGAAAGGCAAAATGTTAGATTAGCTCTCAAAATATGTAATCCTTTCATTATAGAGGCTCTGAGAGGTTTTGTTAATAATTTGTCACATTCGCAAGGCATATCAGAGCATCTGAAATACCCTTGGAAATACCGGTAATCACTTACACTAAGAGGATATTGCTGTCATATTGTTTTAAAAAAAATAAGTTGTGAATTTTGCAAAGAAAAGTTAACTTTAAATGAACCTTGTGTTGTAGAAGATTCTTACAATTTAATTAATTCCTTAAGTCGAGGGGCTCCTTTATATCCTCGTGAACAAGGAGTGGACGTAATTCCAACAGCCTATATTATATTTAAAAAACTGATTAATGAGTTCGAAGACACATTTTTAGATATTTATTTTGTTTGTGGGCTGTTGTTAAACTATCTAAATCAAAACAGCCTTTTGACTCCTTTTGAAAATTGTAAAAACCACTTAAAAATTGATGTTTCAAAAATTTTTCTTAGCAGCATTTCAAATACACTTCTTAATAATTATTGTTCTAAACATAATCATAATCTTTTGGGTAAGGATAAAAAGGAAACAGGAAACTTTTAATAAATAAATATTAGACCCCAATAATATACCGAGTAATATACCCAATTTAACACAAAAAAGTAAAATCTGAAACCTGTATAAAGCTTTCATGTTTTATCATAACTATTTGAAGGAGAAAACACACTACCAAATTTGGCATTACTATTACCTATTATGACACCTTTATACCTATAGTGACATTTTACCACCTATTTATTAAATAAATTGGTGGCATCTAGTTTCAGTGTATCAAAATAGATTCTATTTTGATAAACTGGATATTCAAAGGTTTTTGCTTTGAAATTTCGTTTTCCTTTAACAAAAATCGAATGAGGCACGACTAAAGGCTGAGTTCATGACTCGCAGCCTTGTTTTAACCGGATGCTCTTAAATATTATTTATGTGTGCAGAAAAAGGTAAGTAAACTGCAATTTAATTTTTGATTTAAAAAAAATGAGTACATATTATCAGTCATAATAGTCGTGCCTAAAGAAATATCAGCTTGTAGGAGATATTGTATTAGGCCAATTACGTTTCAAACTACATATGAAAAATAGTTAAATTTACAAAAGAAAAACAAGTTTTTGTCATATTTTTTCGAGATTTTGCATCTAAATTGTCTACTTAACTGTGAAATTTTAAAAGAAATT
>MU183671.1:53973-114321 GCA_016904865.1 Pissodes strobi | reverse complement strand
AAAGAAGACTGTGACCTATACAAGAGACTAAGTAAAAAGATACAGAGACAATGCAGACAAGATAAAAACAACTACATTAAAAGAATATGCAGGGATATAGAGGAACATCAACTCACGCATGACACAACAGATTTGTATAAAAAAGTAGGGGAAATAACACGCAGATTCAAACCAAAGACTTCCACAATTGAGGACAAAGACGGAAACATCGTATGGGAAGATGAAAAAGTGATCGAACGATGGAGACAATATTGCGAGGAACTATACACCGAAGAAACCAAAATAACGGTCGAACAACAGAAAGAAAATATACAATTTGAAATGGAGCCCAATATTCTTAGGTCTGAAATTGAGGAAGCCATAAAAACCTAAAGCTAAATAAATCCTCAGGAACAGACGGAGTCCCTGCTGAATTCATAAATGAACTAGGAGACCCGGAAATTAAAATCTTACATGATATATGTAATAAGATCTGGCAAAGTGGTCACTGGCCTAAAGACTGGACAACGTCTGCATTTATTCCTATTCACAAAAAGGGATCTACCAAAAAATGTGAAAATTATCGAACGTTATCTCTAATTTCACATGCCAGCAAAATACTGCTTAAAATAATAGATAGACCGCTGCAGAACTACTTAGAGAGCCAGATCCCTCCAGAACAAGCAGGCTTCGTTAAGGGAAGAGGGACTAGGGACCAATTATTTAACATCCGCCAATTAATCGAGAAAGCCCGTGAGTTCAATACACCCATGCTCTTATGCTTCATAGATTACAAGAAGGCGTTCGATTGTGTTCGATGGAGTAGTCTTTGGAATGTACTGAAAGAAATGGGAGTCCCTTTTCATCTCATATCTCTGATGCGCAACCTATATGGAAATAACAACGCTATGGTTAGCCTCGACAATAAAACATCAAACATTTTCAAAGTACATAGGGGAGTGCGTCAAGGATGTATCCTATCGCCGAGACTGTTTAACGCTTTAATAGCCTTTTAATAGCCTTTAAAATATTCAAAAACACCAGATTTGTAAGGAATAAAATATGCAATTCTCTAACTAAAAAACTAGTTCTTGAGTGTCAAAGTATATTTTGCACCATATGCTAATGGGACAAACATGGATGTGTACTGGTCAGGATTTGTGGTTAGAAAAAGATCCAGAATGACGACAAATTGGCTCCTCTCTGAGATCCGAGTTGGTTCATCTACAAGTTGAGTAAGTACGCAGCTGATGGCAAATGCTTCAGCTTCTCTACCTTCGTTGTCGGTCTTGCGATGTTTGAGCCAGTTGATGTTGTGGGCATTAAAATCTCCCAGAACGATTATTTCTGAATTGGGGTGATCGAACTGCACTGAATCAAAAGTGGTAGCTAGTGTTGTAAAAAAGCTTTTGTAGGCTCTGTCGTTCGGAGGGCGATAGAGACAGCATATGAACTAGGTTAATCCCTTGGCGGTGAACTTGAATCACATGACGAAAGGTTGTTCGGTTCGAGTGTTTCCTCGCGGTGACACGAAAGGTCGCTTCGGACAAAAAGGCATGTTCCGAAGTTATGTCTAAATCGGGAGTGTAAGTCGTAATCAGGATAGGGTAGTTTACTGTTGTTGTAGAAGTATGTCTTCTGTTTCTGTAAGGGCTAATAAGTGTGATCTATTCGCTTGTAGATGTTGGTGTACCGAATTAGTGTTTGTATTTAGGCCTCTTATGATGCAGAAATCTATTCTAAATTCGTTCGGTACCTTTGCTGTTTGTGAAATGCTGCACGAAGGGCTAACACAGCAACTCCGCGCCCGGAGATCCGAATGGCCGGGGAGTTTACCTCCGGAATGCTTTGATCCTGGAAGCGTCATCATGTCCATATATTTGTAATGTGATACCCAGAACCACCAGCGCGGAAGCGGAACGTGATTCGGAAAAACTACTTAGCACTACCCAGTTCTGGTGGGGTGGTCCTTCACCGAACGATGCGAGTAGGCTTATGTTTCTACCACCTAGGGCCGCCTTCACTGGATTCATCTGCCTCAGACTTGTTCCGTTGGTAGTACCTAATCTGACATGGGTGAGAATGGGATTTGTTGAGTCACTCCCCAGTGATCAGCTCCTTTGGTGTTCTCTAGCCTAGAGGAGGACAATGAGATTTGATGGGCCACATCCCGTGGCAACTCGAAATGGCGGGGGCGTCACTCGCCGTAATCAAACTGTTCTCACCAGTTTGACGTTCTTGCCAGCTTGTTCAATATTATGGAATTTTGATGGTAATGTTAGAGACTTTTATCATTATTGCCATATCACTGACATCATCACCTTTCTATTCTGTATTTTACTAAGTTTTGAACTTTGACAATATTTTGTGCTACACTATCTGTACTAACCCTTTTATATTGTCGCAAACGTTCATGCAACATTATTTTATTAGTCTCAGTCTCAGACTATCTTCATATATAGATTTAAACTTCTACATAATTTTCTTTGAACTTTCTGAGTTCTCGATAATTGTCACCTAATTTAAGTCCATTGAAGACGCTAAAATAAATATAGCTGATGCCTCCCTTCTATTTCACGCATCCTACTTTTTAAGATGGGCTTTGGTGCATAATCTTCAATAACTCCATAAATCCCTTGTGCTCGAAGGGTATGTTTAATTTGGAACTTCCACTGTTGGAAATTTGTACAGTCAAATACAGATACAGATTGAATTTTGGGTTAGTTTGGGTTACCACAAAAAGATTCTACTTCTTTGAATCGTTGGCAATATTAATAGCCACTTTAAGCATTGTTATATTAATACGAACAATTCGCGACTTATAATGATAATCCTGTATAAACAAATAAATCAAAACTTTACTTATAATATAACAGTTTATAAAGGGCGATGAGTTCTGTTTTTAGACACGATTTTGAGATTCGACCTTATTCTACGTATTTATGGAATGGATTTTTTGATTCAAGCCGCATTTTATTATTCGCAACATCTTAAGATTACACCATTACAATTAGAACGAAACGGGAATTTATTGTTTATAAACAATATTTAGCTAGTATTAAAGAAGATGAAAGTGATAATGCTTGCAGATAACCGAATCATCGCGTCGTAATCAAAATTTGTTGGACACATCTTATATAACAATGACAACATGGCATTTATCCCGGATCATCTTTTCACATAAAAGCACCCAAATTTCACTTTTTCCCTAAAATCTCGAAAGCTACAGAAAATCTATTTATTTACTTTCTTGACGCCATATACTAATAGAGCAACTAATTGCAAAACTTTTCTAATTTATCCCACTTTGTACCGCTTGCAGTTTCCAAGTTCCCTGTAGTATGTATTCTTATAAAGAGACGTCCCATCGGGCATCTGGTATAAGTAATAAAAAATTATGTACAAAAATACTTACGCAACAGTGAAGTCTCCATCTTTTCTTAAAATATATGAATAGCAACATTCTATACTAAACGAACTATATAAAGCGATCACAGACTCGTTAATTTTCAGCTTAACTATCCCCTCAGTTTTCTCTATGTACGTTAATAATGGCTTGTCTGAACATGGTTCGTATTCTTCTCTGGCGATAAAAGGCAGTACTTCGTCATTCAGAGGGTCAAGATTTGGTATTTTGCAATTGGTAGTATTTATCAAATAAGTGGCTAATTTTGAAGGGATACCTAAAATATTACATATACATAAATAAATATATAATTTATTTATTTATGGAGAAAAATTACTTACAAATATACAAATATTTCTTAAATTATATTTTAGATCTAGTATAAAAACATTTAAACATATGCAGTGGGAGAAATAGGGAATAGTATTCGTCATCGTGCAGAAACTAGGCACGAGAATGATTATCAATTAGTTATTCTCATAGTTGTTTCGGTGAAATGAGATAATGAAAAGTTAAGAAAGCCTAATCTTTTTAGACGAGGCATGACAATTAATCATTCTATCATAATATTAAAAATACTATAAAATGTGTAATAAATGATAATAAAAAATCAGACAAATGGCCGAAGAATAACAATGACATCGAGAAATACCCAAAATTGTAAATGGTGAAGGTAAAAAGGTTGGCAGAATATTTTTAATTGTTTTTAATAACTTGAAATACGCAAACAACACGTACTTATAGTTCTGTATTACTTTCAACTAACACTTGCCCCCCCTCCCCCCCCTGAAGACTCCGTACCGTACCGTACCCCCCAGATTTTCGATCCGAGGCTCCGTTGCAGAGATATCGCCAAAAAACGGTTTTTTCCCCAATATGCCTTCTTAAATTAGAGCCCCGATCCCCCCCATATGGTCAACGGTAGCCCCCATGAGGCGCACCTACCATAAAAATTTCAACCCCGTAGCTCTTCCCGTTCTCCCGAAATTAATTATTTTAGTTTTTTTTTTGCCCTCTCTACTGGCCGATAGAGGGAGGGGTAGAGGATCAGTTTTGTCCAGGATCCTCATTTTACCATTACCCCGGTTACATGTCCTGAAAATTTCAACTCTCTAGCTATACTGGAACATGCTTAATTAAAGGGGCGTTTCACTTTGATAACCGTTTTAACTTTGATAAGCGTTTCACTTTGATAAGCGTTTCATTTTTTCTAGCAAAATTCTAATGTTGCCATTGGTTTCGCGTATATCTGGCAAACATGCACTTGTGAAAATATTTCAAAAATAAAAAAATTTTACTATTAGCCCATTACAGTTACAGTTAGGCAGGCAGTTCTCTGTACCTGACTGAGCTTAACGATTGCCGTTTTTTGTTGACTCTTGGGCCACCAAACTACGGCTCTATAGGCAATCATAGGTCTTATGATGGCAGCATAGAACCATATTACGACCCTGGGTCTCATCCCCCAGGTTTTACCCACGGTCCTGCGGCACAGTTCATAAGAGATGTATGCATTCTTTATTCTTCGTTCTAAGTGAAGATTCCAGGTTTATTTAGCATCGAAGATGACCCCAAGGTATTTTACCTCAGATGCAAAAATCTAGTTGTGTGTTTAGGAGGGTCGGAGGCCGCAGTGGCTCCATCCTCCTTTTTCTGGTGAAGAGCACCATTTCCGTCTTCCTGGGGTTTACGGACAGGGAGTGCTCCCTGCACCACTTTTCGACTAAGCGAAGGGCACTCTGCATTCGATTGCACAGAATTCCTTCGAACTTTCCGTTGAGCAGTACCGTAAGATCGTCTGGATATACATTGGTTTAGAGTCCATCTGAGTAGAGGCGATGCAAGAGGCTGTCGAGAACAAGGTTCCATGGCAGTGGCGACAGAACGCCTCCCTGCGGGCAGCCTCTGGCAACGATGCCTCTCACTACAGTGTCTTCCACCTTTATTTGCACGCGTCTCGTTCACAGCATGTTGAAAATCCAGCCACTGACAGCAGGAGGGACGGCCCTATTTGTTAAGGCAGCATTGATTTTTCCAAAGGTGGTTTTATGAAACGCACCTTCAATATTAATAAATACACCTAAGGTGGACTCATTATTGTCCAGCGATCTCTCTATCTGGCCCACTGCTGAATGCAAGGCCGTGTCGGTCGATCTTCCCTTAGTGTACGCATGTTGCTTGGGATGCAGCGGTCGGTGGACCAGTACGCAGTCCCTCAAATATCGCTCACACAGCCTCTCCAGAGTTTTTAGCACAAAGGATGTTAGGCTGATTGGTCGGTAGGCTTTGGGGACAGTGTAATCCAGCCTTCCTGCTTTTGGTATGAACAGCACTCTTACTTCTCTCCATGCCTTCGGGATGTAGCGCAGCGCTAGGCATGCTCAGAACACCTTTACCAAGTGCGGCAATAACTCGTCCAAGCTCCACTGTAGTAGAGCTGGACGGATGCCATCAGTACCTGGCGATTTAAAGGGTGAGAAGCTTAGTGTTGCCCATCGTATTTTGTCTTCACTAACTATTTGATTGGCACCTTGCCAGTCCAGATCAGTAGGTTGAAGGTTTGTCTCGTCTGGCCAGTTTCTGTCATTTGTTACCGACGAACCAGGGAAATGGGTCTGCATAAGCAGTTCAAAACTCTCTTGTAGGTTAGCGGTCTTAATGCCGTCCTCTCTTGTTAGTAGACCTAGGTCGCGATCTTTGTCTTTTGCGAGGACTTTGTAGAGCCGTGCCGTCTGCGAGTGATCTTCGATCTTCTCACAGTAGGCCCTCCCGGCCTACCTCTGTTTTTCCCTTTCTAGTTTTTTAAACTCCCGCAGATTGGTGCTGTATTGCTCCCAGTCGGCTTGAATTCTAGTTGTGTTGGGGTTTGGAACCTTCGCAACATGCACTAAAACTGAGCTTTATCCACAATACCGAAACAGAATTTTTGCACTCGACGCGCGTTTCGCTAACCATGTTAGCATCATCAGCAGATGATTAAAACTCGTTTAAAACAGTTTTAATCATCTCCTGATGATGCTAACATGGTTAGCGAAACGCGCGTCGAGTGCAAAATTTCTGTTTCGGTATTGTGGATAAAGCTCAGTTTTAGTGAATTCTAGTTCTTTTTGCTCTATTAAAAGATTTTCTCGCTGTTCTCTTGAGTTCTCCCAGCTCTTTGTTCCACCATTTTGTGGCTTTCCCTGGCTGTTGTGATCCCTCAAGAGGGCAAGATTTTTCAAATGCTTTAGTGATGGCGGTCTGTAGGTCTAGCATACGACTTTCCAGGCAGTCATTGTCTTTAGGCGTATTCCCCTACACTTCCCGTAGGTTCGCCCGAAGCCGGACGAGGAACTGAGCTTGATCCGTCCTTCGGGGATCCCTAAAGCATCTAAGGGAGGTGGCTCTGACTGCATTGCTAAGGCTCAAAGTCGTTAGTGTGCAACCCACCATAGAATGTGGAGAGACTAGACGCTACCTGTGGGAATGGGCAGTCGGAACAGTGCCACTACTACAGGCCAGTGCAGGTAGCATACCTCCCAAGTTTGTCTGCGACAGACTATATGATGTACAAATAAAACCAATTGAGCCTATAACCGAATGTGTGTTTAACATTTTCGAGGATGGCTCAAAAATCCAGGAAGGAGCTTGCGAATTGAACTTAAATGGTCTATGGAGGGACACGCAAGTATAGTTCAGTCTGAACTTGTTGCAATATTCATAGCCGCAAAAGAGATTGTTTGCAGGAATACTGAGAACAAGACTACTAAAATCTACACGGATAGTAAACAAGCACTACTGGCCTTGAAAAGTTATAAACTTACAGCCAGGTCAGTACTAGAATGCCATAATTCACTGGAGGATGCCGCCCGCAAAAACAAAATTTCTGTGTGCTGGGTTAAAGGGCATGCATATTGCATAGTGCGAAGGTACCAAATCAGCGGACAAATTGGCTAGAAAGGCAGCCGGTTCAAACATTATGGGAGCCGGCCCTTCAAACCTACTTATCGCGATACATATGATAAAAAAGATCACCATCACCTATGAAGATTTTAGGGCAAGATGGGACGAAACAACTAACTGTCGACTGGCCAGGGAGCTATTAAGCTACCCTAATGACAAATTTCAAATTAATCCGTTTTGCGATATAGGTACTCCTAATGAATCACTTTGGTAAACGAAACGGCACAATTCAAAATATCATCAGTACAGTAAAGCACACTTTAAGCACAGTAAGTGGTTACAAAATTTTTAGGAAATTCGAAATGGGGGAAATAGGTTTTTATCAGAAAATGGCCGAAAATTGAACCTTTGAGAAAAACCTAATCCGGCACAGTTCAGCACCGCGCCGATTAAATCACAATTCATTTTTGTATGAGCAGATTCCCGAAATATTAGGGGCTGAGCATCAAGTTACCCCCATCTTATTTTTCCCTATAACTGTGGTATCGAAATGGCACAGTTCAAAATATCATCGGCAGAGTAAAGCACACTTTGAGCACAGTAAGTGAACAGATTTTTCAGGAAATTCGAATATGGGGGGGCCAACTAGCCGAAAATTGAAATTTTGGAAAAAATCTAATCCAGCGCAGTTCAGCACACTGCCGATTAAATCACAATTCATTTTTGTTTTGTATCTGATTTCCGAAATATTGGGGGGGGCTGAGCGTCAAGTTAGCCCCCCATCTTATTTTTTCCTATAACTTTGGTGTATCGAAGTGGCACAGCTCAAAATATCATCGCCACAGTAAAGCACAATTTGAGCACAGTAAGTCATTACAAATTTTTCAAGATATTCGAATGTGGGGTCCAACGTGACGCATCAAATTATTTTTGAATTTAGATCGTAGTTTTTATTCTTGAGTATTAATGTATCACATGACAATTCTCATATCTTTTGTACAATATGGTAAAAATAATAAACTTTGTTTGTGACATATCTCATTAGTTTTTATGTCATCATGACACCCATTCAGTTGCCTATTTACAAGTAAGTTATTTTTTCTCCGATCGACAGCAAATATTAATTTTGCAGACACATATCAATCAGCAAAGTATTACTTTTCCTGTCCAGGCAGCAAAGTAAGTACTTTGCTGCCTAGGCAGCAAAGTGATTAGTCTCCATGGGAATAAAACGTTTGACATAAGTTGTCAAACTATAATTATTATGGACATATACATTTCCATAACAACCATACATTCCAACAATTGCGATTTCTATCAAATTTGTCTTTATTTATCACTACAGTAATAATAAACAGATTGTGGGAATTGTAATAATTTGCAAATATACAATATACATAATATATCATTATAAACAATCGGAGAAAAAATTATATGTTCAACTCGGCAGCAAAGTAGATTGACTGCCTTAGCTGAATTCCTAGCCTCGCTACGCTCGGCTATGAACTATCAGCCGCGGCAGTCAATCTACTACTTTGCTGCCTAGTAAAACAAATAACTATTTTCTTCAAACGTCAGTAAATCCATCATTACTCGACTGTGTAGGCGGCAGTGAAGTTTCGTTTTTCCTCCGCCGGAGCTTTACTTTTCACTTTTCCGCCGGCGGAGGTAAAAGTGTTGTCATATCAACATAGATACAATACAAACAAACATCAAAATAAGCGTCAATAACTCAAGAGTTATTAAACTAAAATTTGTATTTATCACTCAATTTGTGACTGCATTTCTAAAAATCACTAATTTAGGAACAAATTGGTTATTATTTAATCGAACTTACTCAATAACTGCTTATCAATACGGAATTAAAACGCAATCGAAGACGCAATTTTTAAAAAATAATTATTGTTGACAGTGTCCACTGACAGCTTTATGTGACATTTCTATAGCAACAAACTGAGCCTATTCACCGACACCGCACCGGTCCAAGCCGCCTTGCGAACCCACTTATCTTTAATAATAATTATTATTACTATTAAAAAGAGACGTTTTTGCATTAATTTGTCGACATTTGAGGAAAAAACAGCATATTTTATTTGGAGGAAAAGTTACTTTTCATGGCTTGCTCTCTATTACCAGCCTCACTCCGTTCGGCTGTTAAACACGAGCGCGCCATGAAAAGTATTACTTTTCCTCCATATAAAATAATATACTATTACATGACCTTAATTAAATTAGTTTTTAATGCATCTTTTTACCATCGTATGGAAATAAATTCATATATCTTATTTGTTCCTAATTTTAAATGCGTGGACATAAAAATAAATCACTTATGGAATTTTATGTTAGATGACATTACGGGACAAAAGGTCTTGAGATTGAGATATTACATTGAACAATCGACAAGATCTGCTTTTCATGTTTTTTTTTTCCATCCTAGTTTGCCCGGAAATTTCTAGAGCTTTCTTTGCATCATGGCATGAATGTTTGATGTATTTATAAAACATTTAAAATAGAGTCTAATAAAGTCTAATACTCATTAAAAATATAAAATATTTTGGCATATTTGGAAATACTTACTTTTAAACTTCGTTGGTTTTAAAGAATCGGAATTAAAGTCAATGTAGGAGAGAAGTACCATTATGGGTAGTAGCAAAATAATCACAGCCGCAGTAAATCTTCTAATCTGATGCACCTAGAACAATTTATTATCATTCATAATTAAGTTTATGATTATTGAAAATTTACCATTGAAAGTGTTTACCATGTTTAAGGTCATGTATGTGCTTTAATAGTACAAAAACACAGTTGCATAATTTTATAGATGTTGTTGATTTGGTTACAGTCGTTTTGATCTTCAAAGAACTGAATATTCTCCAATCTATTGTAAAAGCAAAGTTAGGTCTATCTTTGGACTTAGCTTAACCATTTAACCACTTTGGATTAAGCTTAACCATTTAATCATGAATATTTATTTGTTCTGCATAAGCCTTACCAAAGCAAGACGCAATATTTACATTTCCCAATAACAAAAAACTCTGAACCACTGAATTCATTTTAACAAAATAATTTGCCGTACATTTCTATTAAACACTAAACAAAAATAAAATGGTTCAAAGTATTATCGGAATTATCTACTTAGTTTATCAGAGAACACATTCTCTTATCCCCAAAATTCTCAGTAAAACTAAGGCTTAACTAAGTTTAATTTGAATCATAACTCGAGTCAAAAAAAAATAATACTCTAAAAACTCACCTCGGCTCTCTATAAAGCACTGGACTTAAGAACCGATCTCTGCACGGTGCAGTTGATGGACACATCTCAGACACATTCACCATTAACGCGGGCATGCCTCAGGGTGCAATACTTTGACCAACTCTGTTCCTCATCTATATTAATGATCTGCTGACCGAAACGAATAATCCTGTTTACAGTTTTGCAGATGGCAGTACCATTGTCTCCCAATTTAGATCGGAAACCAGCGACTGAGACTTATCACCGCAGACAGGAGCAGATTACAGCAATTAATCAAGACCTGGAGAAAGTTCAAACTTGGGGCGACATAAATTTGATCCAGTTCAATGCAGCAAAGACCCAAGCAATCACGTTTATCAAGAGGGCCAATACGAGGGGCCCTGATATCATTATGGCAGGATCAATCATTCCTTTACCCTCGTCAATCGGACTACTGGGTGTCTCGGTCAACAGCAATATGTCATTGTCTTGGCATGACCACGTTGCTAACATCGCCAAATCAGCCTCCCAGAAGCTTGGTGCGCTATTTCGCAACAAACAACTGCATACACCGCAGCAGTTGCTCTTGCTCTACAAAGCACAAATAAGACCGTGCTTAGAATATTGCTCCCCCAACTAGTTGCAATTACAGAGCACTGGTTGAGTGAGAATGAACTGCTTTATGTTGAAAAGTACTCCACAATAGCCAGATATAATCGAAAAAACTCGGCACATGAGGAACACTGATTCTTTCCTTAAACGAGGGCTTCTCCCCTGTAACTAAATTTGATCATCTCCAATCGGATTACTTTGAATTTTCCATTGTATACAATAAGAACTTTGTTTTACACGTAATTTGTATATATAGAGCGCGAAATTCCGATGTGCAATTGTTTTTTAATAACCTGCTAAGCTTGCTAGACGGACTGCCGGTAAAAGGCAAGAAAATTTTGTACGGTGATTTAAATATTGACTACGCTACCGCTTGTGCTGCCCAAAAATCCTTAATTTCTATTTTTGACCCTTTTGGTTTTTCAATGCATGTAACCTCTACAACTAGGATTTCTAACAATTCCTCTTCTATAATTGACTATGTAGCGTACGACTTTCCTTCAACTGATGTCCAATCAACAGTAACTAGCGCGGGTCTCTCTGATCATGAGGCAGTAATCTCCAAATTCAATATTTCTTATAGGCCCTCAAAAAAAACTCGCCACCTAGGTAGAATCTTCTCAGCCTCTAATTTTGCATCCAGCGGCGGATCTAGGGACGCGTGGACCTCGGGGCAAAAGATATTTATGGGCCCCTACCCCTTGTATATTTTAAAACTAAGTTAAGGCATTTCTCATAGGTAATACATGATATATGAGTATCACATAAAAAGTAAGAATATAACAATATTTTTTATTCAGGATGAAAACTAATAAAGAACTAATTTTTTTCGTATCCCATGAAAAGAAAGAAAATAAAATAAATTTTTATTTAGGATAAAAGCTTGTTAATACCAAAAATTGCAGATTGGAATTTTGCGTATCACATAAAAAACCAGAAAATAAAAACGCTTTAAACAAAATATAAAAACTAATAATAAACTGGCATTGGCCAAATTATCTTAGATCTGTTAAATCTAACTTCGCTGCGATTTTGTATTACTAATATCTAGACTGTTATTTTTTGTATCACATAAAAAGAAATAAAATAGAAACACTTTAAACAAAATATAAAAACTAATAACAAACTAAAATCTCGAATAATCTTTTTCCGACTGCAATTTTATTCAAATAAATTAAGATTGTTTTGTAAAAAATTGTTCAAATTCGGCATGTGTATTTACCAAAGACGTTTAACCTAAAGTATTTACCATACAGATACCTTTAAAAAGTTTAATTACGCTCTAAAGTCAACAATTAACAAATATTTGGAGAGTAAATTTAAAGTTCGCTTGGGATTTCCTATAGGCCAATGCATCACACTGGACCATGTTAAAGGTTAAATTATAAAGCATGCTATATCACTCACACCAGTGGCCAGTGGCGTATAGTTGACAAGCTCGTGGAGCACGCAAGACTAGAGAGCCCTTGAACGACGGGGGGCTTCAAATATAGCCGACTATATTTTAAACAAAAAACTAGTGTACTTATTCGTTCCTATCATAACAAAAATAGTTTATTATTATTAGGCTCTTAGTCTTAGTCAATTTATGAAAAGAGTGCCACCACAATATTTGCCGCGGGGGGAGGGCCAACGATGTCACTGTTTTAAACTACGCCATTGTATACCATCCACTATATAATTATAATATCGTATTTATCAAAGTAAAGTAATTAGTAAGTAATTGAGAAATATAGATACATTCAATTGATTTTCATAGAAATACAATTCGTTAGAGTCTTTAGGCTGAGGCAAAAGATAAAACAATATGTAAAAATATAAATATTCTTAACAACTAGGTACTTACGTTACTTTTTTTTATATCTCCACTTACTAATATTATTTTATCATGCAAACAAACTATTCAAGTATCAAGTATTTGATAATTTGCTCTAAAGTAAATGAAAATGCGGCCTACTGGGAATAGTGGGAATCACAGTAGTTAATGTTCGGTGGCTGGGTCTGGAAGTTGCCAAATTTAACGCTCTCAGGCTCTCAACGAATATTAGGCATGGGCGCTATGATCGATATATTTCATTAGTAGATACGTATAGGTATCTATACTGTGACTTTATTGAATGTAGCTTAATTATTATTTCATTATTTTTGGTTTGCATATTTGATGTTTTACCATTTTACTTACTTCGATACAAAAATACTTTATAATCCGCGACATCGTAGGGCCCTTCCGAACCTTGGGCCCCAGGGCGGCGCACCGAACTGCCCGGTGATATGTCCGCCACTGTTTGCATCCTTTTGCAACCTTTGCCTAAAGACGAACTGGAATTTTGAATCAGGTGAACTTGATTCTGACTTTAGTGGTTTCTTAAATAAAATTATAAGTACATTCAATAAAGCGGTCCCGCTTAAAACTATTAAACCTAAACGTCATAAACCATGGACCACGAAAGGTCTACGCATATCTGCAAAAAATATGCGTTCCCTCTTATACATAAAAAATTCACTAACTCCATTCAAGTTCTTGAATTAATTTCGAATTATAGGAAGATCTACCTAAAACTAATTAAGACAGCAAAAGAAACTATATTATCAAAATCGTTTATCAACTGCTAAAAACGTATCCAAGGAGACCTGGTCCATTATTAACAATCATAGAGGCAAAGCAAACAGAGCATGCCAAAACCAAATGATTTAAACGAGTACCTATTTTATCAACGTGAGCAAAAATGTTACTTCTGGTATTTCTCCTTCTCTCGACCCTCTTTCGTTTCTTCCTCTTTCTAAAAAAGTCGCTGATAGTTTTTCCGAAGCCCTGTGACCAGCCTTGAACTTCTTCAGGTAATGAGCAGCACAATCTATCAATTAAAATTTTCTTGAACCTCCCACTTCCAATTCTGGATGTCCTAGCTTCCTTAATTAATGCGTCCCTCACGAAAGGTGTTTTTCCCGAATGCCTCAAAACTGCGATACTTATTCCTCTTCATAAGGGACGTGAAAAGGATGTCTTATGCAATTATCGTCCAATTGCTCTGTTGCCTGTACTCTCTAAAATAACTGAAAAGTTATTAAAAAATCGCCTCATGCCATTTCTCCTTGGACATGACATACTGTCTCCGAAACAGTTCGGATTTTTACCAAACAAGTGTACAAATGACGCCATGTTCTTGTTGCTTCACGATGTTTACTCATCCCTTAACAACAACCTCCCCACTGCTACAGTCTTCTGTGATTACGCTAAAGCGTTTGACTGTGTGTGTCATGACATCTTGTTAAGAAAACTAACTTTTTATGGAATCCGTGGTATTCCTTCGAACTGGTTTCAATCTTATCTTGAAAATAGACAGCAGTTTGTTAGAGCGAACGATTCTGATTGTAGATTAATTACGAGTGGAGTTCCACAGGGCTCTGTTCTTGGGCCTATCCTTTTTCGAATATACATTAATGACATCACATACCTAAAAATCAATGGTAAAATTTCCCTCTTTGCTGACGACACAAGCATAACTTGGAGTGATTCTAATACTTTCTCCCTACACTCTAATATCTCCAGCGATCTCGTCACAATCAAAACTTGGTCTGACTCAAATTGGCTGTGTTTCAACGTAGATAAAACGGTAGCCTTATTTTATAAAACAGCCTTACAAGAACCTTTGCTACTCCACAACAGCAATATTAAATACGTTGAATCGGCTAAATTCCTAGGTTTGAATATTAGTGCCAACCTTAAGTGGTGGACATATTGATTCTTTAACAAGAAAACTATCTTCGGCCTGCTTCGCAATTCGATCAGTTTCGAAGGAACTAAATTTGTCTACTGCCAGGCTTGTTTGCATCTCATCTTCGCTACGGCCTTCCTTTTTGGGGCTGCTGTAACACCGAGCAATTTCGTACCATTTTAAAACTTCAAAAGAGAGCAATTCGTTATTTATTTGGTCTTAATGGCAGCGCTCATTGCGAATACTACTTTAAAAAATATAAAATTCTTACGCTTCCTGCTTTGTTTATTTTAGAAACAACTTGTTTAATACGCAAATATCGCACCATATTTCCCGAAAGGCCACAATATGAGTACCCAACAAGAAATTCGAGTCAGGACATCTACCTTCCTTTTTCCCTCCTCTGAATTAACAAAAAATTCAATTCTTTATAACTCCAAGAAGTTATACAATACACTCCCACTACATCTTAAAGCCATCCCTACATTTGCTAAATTTCGTGAAAAAACGAAAGCTTACCTACTAGAAAGACCTTATTATTCTATAAATGAGTGTTACGTGGATTAATTTTTTTCTCCATTAATTTAAATTAATCGTTAATCGTTATTAAATTTTTCTATTTGGGCATCATGTGCGGCGGTGAAGAGAATTTTATAGTAAGAGGATTATCTTTTTGACGAATGAGTGGTTTCGCTGGTATACAGGAATTACACAAAATTTAATTTGCCAGGCTATCAATTTTGTCATGTTTTGTTTACTTTCACTAGGTATTTCAACTTTGCAACCTATGCACATTTTTCGAGTCAAGTTCACCGACATGACCTTCCTTATTTTTTCCAACAGCACGCTTCGCTTTAATGTCTGTTTAATATTTTGATAACACTGAGTTTCTTTACCCTATGTTTTGTGTACTTCCTGTGGATTTGGTTTAACTGCTTTGATGTTCTGTAATAGTTTTTTGATAAATCGTGACCAACTTCAACTTGAAAATTGCTTGTTGTTCTATTTTTATTGTATATATTATTGTATATATCAAGTTTTATTTTGTTTCGTATTTGCTCTACTATGGTTAGTTTATTTATTTAATTCGCTTTGTCCATAAAATTAATTTGAATTTTTCTGTGGCAATAAAGCATACTTGACTTGACTTGACTTGAAAACAAAGACATCTCGGCCACATGTCTGCGGTGTTCCAGACTATCCAGATTCCTGGTCAACTCCGGTGGCCGACGAGACGCACAGCGTGTGTTTTGGTGCGGCACCCCAGATGTGTGAGCAATATTCTAAGCACGGCCTTATTTGCGATTTGTAGAGCAAGAACAACTGCTGCGGTGTATACAGTTTTTGTTGCGTAATAGCGCACCACGCTTCTGGGAAGCTGATTTTAAGGTGTTAGGAACGTGGTCATACCAAGACATATTGCTGTTGTCCGAGACACCCAGTAGTCCGATTGACGAGGATGAAGGAATGGTCAATCCTGCCATAATGTCAGGGCCCGCCGTATTGGCCCTCTTAGTAAACGTGGCTGCTTGGGTCTTTGCTGCATTGAACTGAACCAAATTTCTGTCTCCCCAAGTTTGAACTTTCTTCAGGTCTTGATTAATTGCTGTAATCTGCTTCTGTCTGCGGTGATAAGTCTCAGTCGCTAGTAAAGGATTTTCTGATCTAAATTGGGAGACAAGAGTAAAGTGTGGCAAACTTATTTGGAACAGCGACGTCTGAGAAGCAAAGAGAGGAAAAATGACTTGCAGCCAATCGCCTTGATGCACTTTGTCACGAGGACGAGGGGAACTTGACGCACTTGTTGCCGGATGTATCGGGCAAATAGATATAAATGTCGCAAATTTATTTAAATTGATAATGTGTAAAATAGATTATGAATTAAAGTTGAAGTAATAGTAAAGTTCCAGTTTGGATATTACTTTCTATTTTCAATGAGTTAGTGAGTATATTAAATTATGTGTTTATCTAAATAATAGGTATAAATATTAGTTCTCAAAAAACTACTCGACAACATCGCCAATTTTTTGCCCGCATTCTTTCCTCTGTTCCAGTTATACTTGCCACACTTTACTGCACCGACCTCCATTATAGGTCGGTGGGATACTGTCATCGGCAAAACTGTAAACATGATTATTCGTTTCAGGTCATTAATAATATAGATGAGGAACAGAGTTGGTGAAAGTATTGCGCTCTGAGGCACGCCCGCGTTAATGGTGAATTTGTCTGAGATTTGTCCATCAACTGCAACGTGCAGAGATCGATTCTTAAGAAAACTGGCAGGTCAGCTGCAGAGA
Source organism: Pissodes strobi (assembly GCA_016904865.1). Taxonomy (NCBI): domain Eukaryota; kingdom Metazoa; phylum Arthropoda; class Insecta; order Coleoptera; family Curculionidae; genus Pissodes; species Pissodes strobi. The sequence continues at coordinate 97,197 of MU183671.1, read as the reverse complement.
GGGGCTGGAAGTCCGAAGGACCATAGTTTGTTGAGCAATCCGTCATGCCAAACTCTGTCGAATGCCTTCGAAAAATCCAACGCAATCGCTCGAGAGTCTCCGTAGTTCTCAATTGCCCTACTCCATATATGAGTGACATAAGCCAATATATCTCCTGTCAATCTCTCTTTGCGAGATCCGTACTGATTATCGCTGATTATTCTGTTGATCTCGAGGCACTTGAGTAGTTGCAGATTGACTACACGATCCATAACTTTGGAGATTATTGGAAGCAAGGCAATTGGGCAATAGTTTGAGGGCGTGGTTTTCTTGCCTTTTTTGGAACAGGTTGCACTCGAGCGACTTTCCAATAAGATGGATAAATCCCTTTTCGGTAAGACAGAGAAAAAACTGGAAAAACGGATTTTAGTTCGTTGGCGCAGTTCTTTAACACGATGGCAGGTATTCCGTCCGGTCCTGATGCCTTTTGCGTATCTAATTCTTTAAGGATTTTACGAATATCACGGAGATGAAACTTGACTTTTGTCATGGTAGTGTTGATGTTCTATATGGTGAGGAGAGGATTGCATTGGCGGACTTCTAAGGTAGAGTGCCATGAAAACGTTTTGGCGAGCATGTTTGGTTTTTCCTTGGCTGTGGTCGCCGTGATGCCTCGTTCGTCTGTCAAAGGTGGGAGAGACTTTTTTGTAAAGTAATTACTTACTGCCTTTGCTACCGACCAGAAATTGCTGGAGCCACTGGGGCATTGCAAAAGTTTATTCTTGATCCTTTGATTGTGTTTGTCCTTAGTTTCGTCGATCACACGTTTGCATTCGTTTCGCGCTTCGACAAAATAATTGCGATTGTCGGCGGTCTGATTTTGCTGCCAGTACGTGTAGGCTTGCTGTTTCCTACCGATAGCTCTTTCGCATCTTCTGTCGAACCAGGGCCGTCGGACACTAACGGTTACAGACAGCCTACAAAACACATTCCCGTCACAGATACCGCCTGACGTGCGTTGTCTAATGTTTACATTTTGTAACGTTTGCATTAGGATGTCTAATGTTACACTTCACGCATAGCCCTCCGCTCGCTACGGGGGCGCAACGAACAGGAACTAACCAAAACTAACCGAAGGCATGCCCAAAATTAAGAAAAAACTTTTTGCAAATATACCTTGCCTCAGGAAAATGAAAAAAACACCATCGGAAATTGAACCCGGGTCGCCGAACCAGAGACCTAGCATCTTAACCACTGAACCATCAGAGCACTTGCAAACGATTGGTTGCATCGTAAAGACATAGGTAAAATAGGAACGCAATTTAAAGGAAACACCTGATGCCTTCCGACAAGTCAGAAATGTATTTTGCAAGAATACCGTTTATTTCTCGTTACTCTCGACTTTACTCGACGATCTCCGTAAGGCGTGGAATTTACATATGTCTGTACGGTCCAACGAATTGCCTTCAAGTTCTCTGATGGTTCAGTGGATAAATGTTAGGCACGCGAATTGCGGCCCGGTTTCGATTCCCGTCGGCGGCAACACGTGTTTTCATTATATTTTTTTTATTACGCATGCATCATAATCAACGATTATCGCACGCTGCAGCGTGCTTAAAATAATGTTTATGATGCACCTACTTTTTGAAAGGTTTCTATAGAAACATTTGATCATGTCAAATGTGACAGATTAATATATTCGTCAATATATCCCTTAAGTTTAATATTTAAAACATTTTTGACATTATGATGCATTCGTAATAAAAAATAGCGTATGATATACGTGTATAAGAGGCCTTTAAAGCCCTTGCGACTTACAAAACACTCCGCTGTGCGTCTTGTTTTGAAATATGTCGCGCGTGCTTTAAAGGCCCTCTTATACACTTATATCATAATATACTATTAAGGTTATGTGTAAAAAGATTTTTTTTTCTCCATTTTGGATATGCCTTGGGTTAGATTTGTTGGTTACGCCTCCGTAGCGTGCGAAGAGAGAGGAGGGCTATGCGTGAAGTGAAATATTAGACATTCTACAATACTGCAAATGCGAAAGCTCCGGAGATCGGTGAGTACAACCGAGAGTAACGAGAAATAAACGGTATCCTTATTTTGCAAGCTGTCTTAAACAATGTATTCTGCGGCCAGTGGAGATTCAAAAATATGTAAATTCACAAATTATAGTTAGTTTATGTTAAATTGTATGTAGGGAAGGAGATTTTATTTTTCTATTACTATTCGCCGGCAGTGCGCGCGCACGAGCGCACTTATTGAGATATTGCCCCTGGATTTTGACAAAATTTTCTTACAAAAAATTAAACTTCAACATATGTCATTACAAAGTAGAAATATTCGACTTTCAAACGGTGGAAAAATTTTGGGAATATATTGAAAAATGGCTTCACAATCGCGAGTTAAACATTTTTTTCTACATCATATAATATTTTAAAAGACAAAATATTTTTTTATATTTTCTTGCAATCGCGAGTTTAATGGAGACATCGAAATATACATCCGCAAGATCACTTCCAATAAAACACATATTTTTTCAAAACTGTATCTTCGAGTGCACACCTCATGAACGAACTATGGGTTGCTGATTCCTACTATAGCGTCATTGGAGTTAAATGATTGGCAAACAACAAAAAAATAATTGATAAAGAAATTTGGTGAGTCACTCGACGAAAAGCCACTACAATTTGTTGAGCGAGCCGAAAACCATTTGTTACGAATTCAAAAAAAATTGTCAAATATGATGCTGCATACGATGCATCTGCTCGGAATGTTTTACGCGAATATCATGAAAAATCCGCAAGTTCCTCTTTGCGCAACCATTCGTTGAGTTGAGTAAAATTAATAAATTTAATAAATTATTTCGGGAATCAACAATTTACGCTTAGACAAAGCACTTTTCGTTTTACTAATGCTAATCCACATACCTTGACGTCAAACCCTCCCAAGGCGCATTATTAATGCGCCTTGAAACCCTCCTTCTCAACAAACTCTAACCTCAGTAACCTACCCGCATCCTCAAACTTAACCAAATAAACCGCCAATAAAGTTTGTTATTAAAAAAAATCTTTTTGTAATAAACTCAGGCATAGTGTGGAATCTTGTTACGCTAAACGAGCCCAAGCAAAAATTGAAGACACATGAAGTGCGATTAAAACATGTGCAGAGCAGTCTATTATCAGTAGCCAACCGGAACATGAATCCGCTGATCAAATTTTAGAGTGTGAAATACTCGAGGCACAAACAATATATTGGTGGTGCTCGAGGATAATTTTTGTGTAGCGGTCTTGCAAAGTTAGAACCTAGATTCATCTCACCTTGTCAACGATATGAGCACAATCAAAATTTAACCCTGACTGAATCTGAACTGTTATTTTTACAAGTAAAAAAAAAATTAAATTTTTGGTAGACTCCGGAGCTTCTACTTCAACCATTAAACCTAGTAAAATTCAAAATTTAAAAGCTCATTTAAAATTACTAGCGAAACTACATAAATTTAACGTTCTTGCAATGAGCTCGGTTTCGCTGGAATTTTCGGCTTGGATTTTTTGAAAGCACATACATGTCAAATCGATTTTTCCAAACATCTTCTCATAACCGCTACTCGGAGAATTCCTTAAAAACCAGTCAGATTATTCTAACTAAAAATAAAAATGCAGACGGATTGATGCAGGAACGCAAACGATAGTCGTTTTAAAAACAAACACCGTTCAGAATAGCAAATCGCATTTATGCCAGGACAGAAACAAGGGAGAGACCGGCTACTGGCCCAGTAAATTTGTCCATTGTTCTTTATCGCTTTTTGTTTCACGTAACTTCCTATGCTTATTTCTTTGTCACTCATCTGCGGAGATGAACGTAGATGGAGCAATCATCGCTTTCCCCGTGGTTGCTAATTTGCTTACAATTTCTGTACATACATTTTGATGTTCTTTTTTATTCACGCTTGATTAAGAAACAAAAGATATGCCATGAATAAAAAACTTCAATTTGACAAGACTGCACCAGAACGGCGACGGTGACGCGGGCCGATGACGGCTTGACATTTTTGTAATGGCCGCTTTGTTTAGTTGTGCTGTTTACGTTTTTTTGTGATTTATTGTGCGATTATCATAGTTTTCCACTTTGAATTGAATTTAATTAGTGATTAGAGTGTATATTATTATGATAATGTGTTGCAAGCTCACTCTTGTTGCTCGATGGAAGGCAACGTCTTTGTCTTTATGGGCATTATTTCCATTTGTCATTCAGTTGAAGTTGAACTTATGCCTCTTTAGATTCTTTTTGCGATTCATTTGAGAAAGACTACTCCGAAATAATAATCAAAAGTAGCACTAGTGCAATTATGTTTATATTAAAATGGGAAGAATCATAGTCTGTTTGGCCATTCAGTTTTACAATATTACTTCTTTTAGTGATATTGATTCGTATTGTCTGTAAGAAAAATATACATCAAAACCAAATAAATAACATTTTGAATTATATGCGAGTATTTATTTAATTGAACCTGGAAATTTTGAAGAAATAAAGAAAAAAAGATTTGGTCAATTTGAAAAAGCGCCCGTCTCGTGCGCCATCTGCGTTCATTTCCCTTGGAGCGAGACAAAGAAGGCAAGGCAGCTTTCTCTCTCTCGGATGATTTATTAACATTGAGTTGCGCGTCTTTCCCTTGTCTCTGGGCAGGAGACTAATATTTGTAATAGGAACGTTAGAATTCCCAATGCTCTAGTTAATGTTACTGACGGCAAATTTGTTACAACAGCATTCAATAATACGGACATCAAATATCCGGTTGAATATATTTTTATAAATTTAGAGCTTCTCAGTAATGTTACAGTAATATAATAATTTCTTCCAAGTTAATTATATTCTTAATGTAAATAATTGTCTGTTGGATCTTGTACTTGCACAGGATCAGACTACTCCTGTTTGTGAGGCCGATCATGTTTTGATTCCGCCCGATATCTATCATCCACCCCTATGTGTCGACCTGAGTGTCAATGTGATGGAGAGAAGTGATGTGCTGAGCTTTGAGGGTTTCTATAGAGATTATAAGTCAGCGGACTTCTTAGAAATAACCAAATTTTTAGACAGTTTTAATGGGGACTATTTGTTCTGTGGTAAATCACTTCATGTTATACTTAATATTTTTTATGAAATTTTGTACCTATGCATTGATGTGTTTGTACCTTTAAAAAAATATTCTGCTAGAAAATTCCCAGTATGGTAGTCTTTAGAATTGAAAAACTGCATTATAAATAAAAAAATTGCCCACAGACGATATAAATCCACAGGCTCTTTGACAGAATACAGGGCATTTTCTAGGCTTAGAGGGTTGTGCAAGGTACTAACTCGAAATTGTTATGGATCTTATATAAATAACACCGAGCGATCCATATTCCCTAATATAAAACAATTTTGGTTCTTTGTGAACGAGAAACGCAACAATTATCATTATCCTAACGAATTTACATATGAAAATAGAAAAGGTTGCTCAGGACAGGATATAGTAAATATTTTTTGCTGGCTACTTACTACTGTTTATTCTAAAAATACTAATAATGTTCCTTTTAATTGCCGCTCCAACACGGACATGAACATTTCCAGTTATAACATTCAAATATCCCCAATCTACACAAGACTTTCTTCTCTTGATGTTAACAAGGGACCTGGACCTGATGGCTTGCCACCACTTTTCTTAAAGACCTGCAATTTTAACTTTTCCAGACCCTTATTTCATATTTTTATTATATCCTTGTTAGGTGGAGATATCCCGGAATTTTGAAAAGTTAGTTTCATAACCCCAATATTCAACACGGGTAACAGGTCCTCTGTCGAGCATTATTCCAAACATATCTGAAAGCCTGGTATGCGATTTCCTTACTCCTAAGCTCGATTCCCTTCTGATTGACTGACCATCAGTTTGGTTTTCGTTCACCTAAATCCACTGAGCTGAACCTTTTGACCCATGTGGACTACCTGTAGTGTGCCTTGGAGGATGAATGTCAGGTAGATACTATCTATAATGATTTCTATAAGGCATTTGACAGAGTGTCCCATGACATATTGTTGAAGAAACTTAGGGGGATTGGTGTTAATGGATCTCTTCTTTCTTGCTTTGAAAGCTATTTGTCTCAACGGAGGCCAGTTGTCAGAATTGGTAACTTTCACTCATATGAAATTGAAAATCCTTCTGGAGTGCCGCAAGGCTCTCATTTGGGGCCCATTTGGTTAACATATTTATTAATGACATTCATGAATCTATAAAACATTGCCAGTTTCAATTGTTTGCGGGTGACTTAAAGTTAGATATTCGTGTTGTCACTACTGATGGCTGTAAAAGGGTGCAGCGTGACGGTGATGGTTTGGTTCAGTGGTGTGAGCGAAACGAAATGGCCCTAAACCCGACCAAATGCAAAATTATTCTTTTCATCGTACCCGAAATCCAATAGATTTTGGATATTCTGTTAATGGTGGTGTGACTTTTGAAAGAATTACTGAGGTAAGGGATCTGGGAGTTGACCCTTGGTTCATCCTTAAAGTTTATTCCCCACTTGACTGGCGTGGTAAGCAAAGCTTTGCAGATGCTGGGTTTTGTCAGAAGGTGTACAGCTGATTACAACAGGATAGCTGTTATGAAGTGGTTGTATTTTGCACTGGTGTGTTCTTACTTGGAGTATGCTTCATGCGTGTGGTCTCCCTACTATAATGTTCACAAAGGTTCACTTGAAAGAGTTCAAAAGAAATTTGTTAGGCATGTATCATTTAAAACGAACATTGCTGAATACACGTACGTAGATATGCTTTTGCAACTTAATATGATACCAATTTTAAGTCGCCATTGTGGAAAAGATCTCACATTATTGTATAACATTCTTCAAAACAAATAAAGTTTCCGCTTCTAAACTTCTAAGTAGAATTGGCCTTCGTGTTCCATCAAGGACTGCTCGATCCAATTTGAGCTTTTTCATACCCTTACACAGAACTAATTACGGTTATAATACTTTTATTTCTAGAGCCTTCCGCCTGGCAAACGGTTGTCTCCAAGTTGATTTCTTCTTTGAACCCAGTCAGTTTCTGAAGCAACTTAAGCGCGAAATTATGTGATTATTTTTGTTCCTTTTTTCTCTTTTTTTCTCTAGTCGATGTCCTTTAAGGTAAATTTTATTATTGATATTGTTAATTTTGTTTTTACTATTATTGACATTACTATTGTATTGCTAAGATTTTTTTAGTGAGTCTGTGAGTGAGGCTTTTATTTTTACACTGCAAAACATTTGGTAATTTTGTAATTGGGCACTAGCCCGTTGATAAATGAATAACTAAACAAAATGTGGGCAACAAATAATGGAAATTTGAGTAATTTTTGCCGTATAGGAAAAATAAAAGATCTCCTGAACTTACAGCATTTAAATTCGGAAGAAAAACAACACATACAGCAACTTTGTTTTTCTATGCACTTTCTTACTCGACGGTGAAAAGTTAACATTTACCAATGAAATAAAACGAAAAATTATAACGAAAAATCGTTTCCCAATTTATACTAGAAATTATCGATACCCGCAATCACTCGAAGAAGAAGTTGAATATAAAGACTTAATCTAAGTGCCATCCTTTGAATAGATGTACAATACTACTTATAAACATACAATAGTGAAAATTAAGGACTATTGTCTCATCTTGCTTATTTTTTGGTAAGTAAAAGTGAAATTGGCTGCGTCTGGGAATAAAAGGGTGTGAATAGAATTTAAAAAAATCAACGTGTAGTCGTATAACACGCTACTGAAGTGAAGCTTCTGCCTGTAACGAACGTTGCATTTAAGCACGCTCAGGGCTCAAGCTATCTCCACTACTAACTCGACTACGTAGCGTTGCATGTTTCACTTTACTCACAGAAATAAAAATAAATTTCATTATTCATTAAAGAGTTCATTATTTAGACGATTATTTCGAAGTTCCCTCATTAAGTTTTCATCTGAACAAATGTTCATTATTTTTTTCATTTAAATTTTCAAAATATCAATACCGAGACCGATTCGACCCTAGAACAGTCCTTCTCAACTGGGTTCCGCGGAACCATAGGGTTTCACAAATGGCGGTTTGGGGTTCCGCAAGAGATCAGTAAATCAAAAGGGAAAAAAAGTAGTAGTATCACCCCACAAAAAATATGTCATATAAAGAAAAAAAAAATTAGCGAATCTGCTAGTATTCGGGGCACTGATGTGTAAACAAACCCTATATCGACATCCTCAACATGAAAATCTAATGCCACCTTAGGCTGCGTGGCGCCTGAATATAAGCAACTAGTTATTTGGAATTGGTTGCCTATATTCTGGCGTTAGAAAGAACAAGTTTTATACTAACGGATACAGACAGCCTGCAAAACACATTCCCGTCACAGATAGCGCCTGGCGTGCGTTAAATTCAGTCAAGTCGAGTATGCTTTATTGCCACAGAAAAATCCAAAAAAATTTTATGGACAAAGCGAATTAAATAAATAAACTAACCATAGTGAGCAAATACAAAACAAAACAAAACTTAATATATACATTAATATATACAATAAAAATAGAACAACAAGCAATTTTCAAGTTGAAATTGGTCACGATTTATCAAAAAACTATATTACAGAACATCATAAGCAGTTAAACCAAATCCACAGGAAGTACACAAAACATAGGGGAAAGAAACTCAGTGTTATCAAAATATGAAACAGATATTAAAGCGAAGCGTGCTGTTGGACAAAATAAGGAAGGTCATGTCCGTGAACTTGACTCGAAAAATGTGCATAGGTTGCAAAGTTAAAATACCTAATGAAAGTAAACAAAACATGACAAAAATTGAAAGCCTGAAAAATTTAATTTTGTGTAATTCCTGTATACCCGCGAAACCACTCATTCGTCAAAAATATAATCCTTTACCTACTATAAAATTCTCTTCACCGCCGCACATGATGCCCAAGATTTAATAACGATCAACGATCAATTGAAATTAATGGAGTTTTTTTTTTTAATTTAATCCACGTAAAACTCATTTATAGAATAATAAGGTCTTTCCAGTAGGTAAGCTTTCGTTTTTGCACGAAATTTAGCGAATGTAGGGATGGATTTAAGATGTAGCGGGAGTGTATTGTACAACGTCTTGGAGTTGTAAAGAATAGAATTGTTTGTTAATTCAGAGGAGGGAAAAGAAAGGTAGATGTCCTGACTCGAATTTCTTGTTGGGTACTCATGTTGTGGCCTTTCGGGAAATATGGTTCGATATTTGCGTATTAAACAAGTTGTTTCTAAAATAAACAAGAAGCGTAAGAATTTAATATTTTTTAAAGTAGTATTCACAATGAGCTCTGCCATTAAGACCAAATAAATAACGAATTGATCTCTTGTGAAGTTTGAAAATGGTACGAAATTGCCCCAAAAAGGAATGCCGTAGCTAAGATGAGATTCAAACAAAGAGAAGTAAATGAGCCTGGCAGTAGACAACTTTAGTTCCTTCGAAACTGATCGAATTGCGAAGCAGGCCGAAGATAGTTTTCGTGTTAAATAATCAATATGTGCGGACCACTTAAGGTTGGCACTAATATTCAAACCTAGGAATTTAGCCGATTCACGTATTTAATATTCCTGCTGTGAAGTAGCAAAGGTTGTTGTAAGGTTGTTTTATAAGATAAGGCTACTGTTTTATCAACGTTGAAACACAGCCAATTTGAGTCAGATCAAGTTTTGATTGTGTAGAGTGTAGGGAGAAAGTATTAGAATCACACCAAGTTATGCTTGTGTCGTCAGCAAAGAGGGAAATTTTACCATTGATTTTTAGGTGTGTGATGTCATTAATGTATATTAGAAAAAGGATAGGCCTAAGAAGAGAGCCCTGTGGAATTCCACTGGTAATTAATCTGCAATCAGAATCAGAGCCGTTCGCTCTAACAAACTGCTGTCTATTTTCAAGATAAGATTGAAACCAGTTCGAAGGAATACCACGGATTCCATAAAAATTTAGTTTTCTTAACAAGATGTCATGTCACACACAGTCAAACGCTTTAGCGTAATCACAGAAGACTGCAGCAGTGGGGAGATTGTTGTTAAAGGATGAGTAAACATCGTGAAGCAACAAGAACATGGCGTCATTAGTACACTTATTTGGTAAAAATCCAAATTGTTCCGGAGGCAGTATGCCATGTCTAAGGAGAAATGGCATGAGGCGATTTTTTAATAACTTTTCAATGATTTTAGAGAGTACAGGCAACAGAGCAATTGGGCGATAATTGCATAAGACATCCTACAGCTAGGACATCCAGAATTCGAAGTGGGAGGTTCAAGAGAATTTTAATTGATAGATTATCAATCAGTGCTACACGTTGATTTACTCTTTATGCTGCTCATTACCTGAAGAAGTTCAAGGCTGGTCGGGCTTAGGAAAAAACTATCAGCGACTTTTTTAGAAGGAGGAAGAAACGAAAGAGGGTGGAGAGAAGGAGAAATACCAGAGGTAACATTTTTGCTCACGTTGATAAAATATTCGTTTTTTAATGTTTACATTTGAAACGTTTGCATTCTCCCTCTTCAGTCCATAACCCTTCTGCAGGGTGTAGTGACTTCAATTTGCTACGCTCGCAATGACTTCGCGCCAGCGCTCTCTATCTTGGGCAGATCTCATTACTTCGTGCATCCCTTGTCCCGTCAAGGTTTTTGTCCGGTCTATCCATCGTGTTGGTGATCTTCCTCTTGGGCGGCGGCCTTGGACTTTGCCTTCTATTATGAGTCGTTCTATATTGTCGTACCTCCTTGCCACATGACCTAAGTATCCCAGATAGCGCTGGTTTATTGTCTGGTATAGCCTGGTCTTTATTCCGAGTTGTTGAATAATAGAGTCGTTTGTGTGGTGGACTGTCCATGGTATGTGCAGCATTTTTCTACAGTACCACATTTCAAACGCTTCTATTCTGCGTTTGTCTGAGGTCCGAATAGTCCACGTTTCGCAGACGTAAGTTGCAATCGAGAGGCTATGTATCAGCCGAAGTTTTGTGTTTTTGGTAATGGCTTGATCTTTCCAAATTTTCACCACTTTTGCCATAGACGTTCTGGCAATCGCTAGTCGTTTGCGGACTTCATCTTCCGGTTCACCTTTGTTGGTAACTACTGATCATAGATAATCGAATCTTTCCAACACTACAAATCCAGCCACGGTGTCGCCTTGTGGCAGGATTTCATTTTATCTGTATATTATCATGATCATTGTTTTGGCTCTATTAATTTCTAGTCCATATTAGCTACTCTCTTCGGTGAGTCTGGTCATTATAGCCTCCATTTCGGCTTCCTCGGAAGCGAGAATCACAGTATCATCTGCATACCTCAAATTCGTTTTCCGTTTGCCTCCAACAGGGATCCCTCCGTTCCAATCTTCTAGTACCTTTCGCATAATGTATTCGGTGTAAATGTTAAACAGTATTGGCGACAATATGTATCCTTGCCGCACTCCAGCTAGTATTTTAAATGGTTCGTAGCATGTGTTACTTACGCTGATGCATGCAGTACTGGTCTCGTAGAGCTGTCTGATTAATCTTATTAGATGCAGTGGTGTTTCCATTTTCTCCAGTATTTGCCATAGTTTGCGCCACTTCACTTTATCAAACGCTTTAGTATAATCCACGAAGCACAGGTATGCTTTCACTTGGAATTCTCTGGCCTTTTCTATTATTTGCCTTACGTTTAAGATCTGCTCCCATGTACTCTTTCCCAGGACAAATCCTGATCGTTCGTCTGCAATTTCTGGCAGCCAGCCGGATGTATTTCAGTCTGGCATTAAGTATGTGAAGCATAATCTTGCTGGCATGTGATACCAGTGCTATGGTTCTGTAGTTAGCACAGCCTGCAGGGGAACCTTTTTTGTATATGGGTATCAGCAGAGATTTTGCCCACTGTTCTGGCCATTTTCCGGATGTCCATATGCATTGGCAAATAGTATGCATACTGTTTATTCCTGCTTCTCCCTTTGCTTTAATTGTTTCAGCATTTATGTTGTCTGGTCCCGTTGCCTTTCTATCTCCAAGTTTCCTGATAGCTTTCTCTACCTCGGTCTTAAGAATACCCGGCTTCATTTCATACTGTCTGTTCTCTGATTCCACAGATGTTATGGGGTGATCATGGTACAATCTGGTGCAGTAGTTTTTCCAAACTTCCGTTATTCCCTTTAGATCGGTTATAATGTTTCCCTGGTCATCTTGGATTATTTGCATTTTTGGCTTGGAATCACGAGATAGATATTTCACTCTGTTGTATAGGCCATGTGTATTGTTCTGGTTCGCATGGTTTTCTATTCGCGTGACTCCGTTTTTATTTGTCTGTTGAGTTGTCGAGTTTTTATAGCTTTCTCTATTGGGTCTGTGTTAGAGAGCTTAGTATTTCTTCGCTGTTCTACTAGTTCTAGTGTTTTATCCGTCATCCAGTGTTTCTTTATTTGTTTAGGCTCTTGTTTTAGGCATTTCGCTGGGGCCAGTTCAATCCATCTTCTTGTTTCTTCCCATAGTTGGTTTGGGTCATTGTGATCGCCCGGTGGTAGTTCAGATAGGGCTGGCTGGAAGGTCGTTGGTTGCTGCGCGTTTACTTTCCTCTTGCTATCTGGTTTGATGAGTCTTTGTAGGTTTATTCCAAAGTCTGCAATTATTAGTCTGTGATCAGAGCCGCATTCGGCACTTGGCTTGGTTTTCACGTTTCAGAATGATGATCCCCACCTCTTTCTACTAGTAGGTAGTCAATCTGGTATTTGGTTTTCTTATCAGGAGATGTCCAAGTAGACAGACGTCGGGCATGATGTTGATATAAGGTGTTCAAAATTGTTAAGCTGTTGTGAGTTGCGAATTGCATGAGTCTTTCCCCTCTCTCGTTCCGCGTTCCAAGTACGTACTTGTCTGCGATACTGCGATTGTGATCGTCTGTTTTTGTTGCCCCGATCTTGGCATTAAAGTCACCTAAGATAATCGTGATATCCCTAGAGGCTATTTTCTCCATCAGTTCCTCGATGAGCCCATACATATCTTCGAAATCTTGAGCAGGCGCATCAGAGGTTGGGAAATATGCTTGAATGAGGTGCGTCTTTACTGGTTTGGTGTTTAGGGTTATTACTATTATTCTATCGTTCACTGGTCGGTAACTTTTCACCCATTTGGCCAGCTGTTTCTCAATCATAAGCGCAACCCCATTACGTCCGCCACTTTCTGCGCTCGAGAAATATATGCAGTGGTCCGTAATTTCGAAATGCCCGTTTTCTCTCTAAAGGTCGTTTACATTAGAATGTCTCCAAAACTAACCCAAGGCATGCCCGAAATCAAGAAAAAAACTTTTTAAAAATATGATTTTAAGAAAATAAAAAATAGGATTAAAACTAATCGTAAAAATAAACGCGCGCGAAGTCGCGGGTAAAAGTAAAAAGTGCCCTATGTCCTTCACTATACTCTTGAAAATATCTGTACAAAATTTCATGATAAGTAGTTTACGCGTGGAAAATAGGTTTAAAACTAACCGTAAAATTGAACACGAGCGAAACCGCAGATAAAAGTTAAAAGTGTCCTATGTCTTTTACCCTACTCTTGAAAAATATCTGTACAAAATTTCATGATGATCGGTTGAGTAGTTTATGGGTGAAAGCGTAAGAAACAAACAAACAAACACATTCGCATTTATAATATTAGTTATTCGCATTTTTAATATCGCAGTGGATTAATTCACTGCACAAATTCGACACGAAAATCTAATTCCACCAGGAATAACATCAACCTATAGACGCAGCTTATTCACTACCAGCCAGTCATCTTGGGGCGGCATCCTTTGATTTGGGAAGGTCAATAACCAAATTTTGCAAATTTTAGAATAGGGCCATGACTCAATATTGTTTTAGACGTCTGGGCATCTGAATAATACTTTTGACAGTTCCTTTAATTTAAAATATGCTTTTCTATCGGCTACAATCCGTTTAAAAACGGTTTTAAATGGCAAAATTGTATAAAAATCCGAAATTTCCGGACTTTTTTAGGAGGATAGCCCTGGCTATAATATAATGAAAATCTAATACCGCCCTAGCACCTAGCTTTTTAAAAGAGCCATTTGAATCGTTGCAATCGCAGCCGTCCTGGAATAGCTTGCTCGTCAATGCGCACGGGTTATAATGTCACATCGCATCGGTTTAACATTCCGTCCCCACATTTCCGTCCCATTTGCCGAGATTTACCCTCATACCGCTGCGTAAGATGTTTACACATCAAAAATATTGGTAGTACTTCACGTAATGATCTATCTTTCTGTATTTGCGTTCGCGCGCTTTGTTTGTTTTAAACATCATGCTTCAAAGCACAGACAGAAAGTGAATTTCGGGTGGGATCAGTATTCTGGTTACGGCGTAAATGGATGGACTTTCTTAAGAACCCAAGAAACGAGGGAGAACTTTTTCTCTTCTTGGCTGCGTCAGCTGTAAAGGGAATCTGTTCCCTTCAACTGGTATCAAACATTGGCGATACCATTTTCGCTTCCCAAGGTGTCCGCACATCTCTTGTGGGCTCCACTTGCCGTACCATGGAAGAAGCGGATGGAAGAATCGTCCTTCATTTCCGAGACATGGTGACAAACGGCGTTCGCTCAGTCATTATCCGAACAGTTGATACTGATGTGATGATTCTCGCTATCTCCTTTTATCACCAGCTACACGCTTTTGGTCTTCACGAACTATGGTTATCTAAGCGTCGGTTTGTAGCAGATAATAATGTGTTATAATTATTAAAAAAACCCCCAAGTAAAGCACTGTAAACTTTCTGATAGACACTCTAGGAAACACACACAACATCTGTATGTTTTTGGGCTACCCTATACAACATGCCTTGCATGTCTCGTCTACGTTATTTCCGTATGAATCACCCCCACCGACCTGACGATCTGTTATTTTCCCGATATAGTGTGATAATAATAGAAAAGATGAGCTTCCCGAATATTCACAATATATGACTGGATATAAACAGCGTGTTTAATTGTATACAGTGATAAGGAATAAAGAAAGTATTATTTTAAAATAGTAAAAGATGTGCTTTTGTCAGAACGCACGGGAAAAACGTAACAATATTAGCAATGTTAAAAATCACAGCTTCATAGTCTGTCATAAGCTAAGAAGACAAATTAAGATTAAAAAATGCTAAAATTTAAAACAAGAGGAATAAAACACACAAGTCAAAAATAACAACAATAAACACAAATTATGTCACCAAGAATATCACATTAATCTTTCGTTGTAGTATTTTACAATAGTATTTTTTAAAGCATTGGAAACGGATCTCCTGAACAATTTGAAAATTTTAATATTTATATAAAGCAAAGGTAGGTGATTATGCTTATTGATATTCTCATAAAATAATGAATTCTTTGTTAATTGGGATTTAGGGAGTAGATGTGCTAGTAATAGAAAAATTTGTATAGTTATCTAAACCACCATGGTTAGTTTAGACAACTATCAGCGCGCAAACAATAAGAGTGTCTAAATCTTGGCTAATAATATATTATTTATTTTACTAAATATAGTAATTGTTTATTTATTATTTACTGATGTATCTATTTCAAAACGTGTTGTTTTTAACAAACACCTATAAACATAACATACTAAGTACTTAAATAAATAATAAATAAATAAATTATATATTTAAACATTTCGTTTTAAATCCGGGTATAAAACTATCTGATTTTCTTCTAAAATAAATAGGAAACCGATAATATCTAACCAGAACAGTTATATGGAATATATGAAATCTATGTTTTAGTTACAGAACAATCATTTATAGTTAGAGAGAGAAAGAGAGGGACCAACAACATGAAAAAATATATATTAAAACGTGGCAAACATATTTTATGCTAACTTTAATAATTGTTGTTGAACTTAAAAAAATAATTTAATGGTCATATTTCAGAGCGAACTTTTATTACCAGTTGCAATGCACTATTGAGCTAGAAGGGTTACCCGACACCAATCTAAATACTTATTATTGGACGTTAAAAAAGTCACTCATATCATTATACCGTATTAGCAAAGATTTCAGGGGATGTATACCACCTCTACCGGTCTTAATTACGCCCCTAATAGAACAACGAAATGTTCAAATATATTCTTCGTTTCTTATTCCCATGCCACTAGGCGACCTATTTTTACCGTACATCGTACTTACTTTATAAGGCATATATAAAAAAAGCATCGTTATTAAGCACACAGCTCTTTTTCACAGTCTTTAAGAGATTTTAACCGGGAAATTATCATACTAAGAACTAATCAACACAAATTGACTTGGAGTAAAGCCCACTAATCAGGGTATTTACAATCTAAAAGCGTGTGTAACTGTAACTGTAAGATCAATTTTAGATATTGATATTGATTTATCCGACGTCCCAATCAGTTCAATCACTAAGTAGGTACTTATGATAATTTTTGTAATCACAGAATTGGATGATTTCAGTGCTTTTATCAGATTTGGTTATTTTAGATGCGATAACAGTAGCGTAACTATATATGCTAATGATGTTATCCATAGAATCTCAGCCATAAATGTGTCGCGGGCCTACTATATAACAATGGCAGCCTAGCAACTGCTAATATAGTAAATAGTAAAGAAATGGTAAAAATTTTGACAATATATATGTTAAATGCCTTCGATGGTACCAGTCCAAGTAATTTTCTTATATCTCAAATAAACAAATGCTATATTTTCAGAATAATATTAATTTCTAAGAGGTGTGGACACTGTCCACTTTGTTACGTTTATAAAATTACGTAAAAATATTCTTAGATAATATAGAAAGCCATTGGTGGTACCAAAGCTTCAATGTCCCCCCTCAAGTATTGAAAAAAATACCTTTTATATAAAAATACTCTATTTTTACCGTTTTGTCAAGATTAAGACAAGTGTGGACACTATCCGCTTTGAGTTGCGTTAACGAAACTTGGTGCAATTATTTATCGATAATGTAAAAAGCTGTTGGTAGTATCAAAGTTCAATCCGCCCCTCCCTACCCCCCTCCCCCCGTCAGGTTATTTTTAAAAACACCTTTTATATAAAAATATTATATAAATATGGGTTGGTTCGCGACTAATAATTATTATTTATCGGAACTTAGTCGAACCGTATATGTAGCATATTATTGCAATGTTACTTGTCAAATAAAGGATGTAACTAAAGAAGATTTTGGTACTTTAAACGGATCAAGTTGGCTAAGTAACATTATAGGTACTAGATATTTGCCTAAACCTAAGTAATACAGAAAAAAAATTAATAGAGTGTAGTGTAGTTTCTCAACATTAGTCGACGGGAAAATGAATAATTACATTTTAAACCAGATTAATATTTATAATAATGATACAATGTTGTCATGCCTCTGCTGCTATTTAACAATCAATTCAGTTTGGCTATTGCAAATTTTACCAACAATGAGTTTTTATACTTAGACCCGTATGGAAAGGAAGAAATATCATGTATGTTGAAAAGAATATATGAAACTTTCTTAAAATTCTAAAATATAAATTGAAATTATACTATTATTCGTGCCTTAACATATTCTTTTACAACCTCACTCATGGCATTATAAATATTTTAATATAATTATTAAAATTGTTGAATCCAACATTTTAAATGTCTACATTAAACTCCTGTATGAATCTTCGAATGTTACATATCTCAAATAAATTACCAATCTTTTTTTCTCAGAAATAGCTTAATAATAGTTCTTCACAGTTTAGAGGTACTATTACAGACTAAGTGAGTCTGGATTACAAACCGTACGTAGAAGATACCCAGAACCAGACTAATCCTCATAACGAAGGGTTCCAGAGCCCGAACGGGAGGTACAAAAGACTGGCAGGAAAAATCTTCACTAACAATAGGGCAAAATTGGCAATCAATAGCTTTAAGCCCTACTACCCTACAAATCCCCCGGCAAAGACGAGATCTTCCCTGCTCTGCTTCAGAAAGACTATGAGATTATGAAGGTACACCTACAGAAAATCTTCAAAGCTAGCCTTAGCCTAGGACATATACCACTAGCTTGGAGGGATGCAAATGTGATATTTATCTCTAAGACCGGCCGACGCTCGGAGAATGAAGCTCATCAGCTACCGTCCCACCAGCCTAACCTTCTTTCTCCTCAAAACAATGAAGAAAACAATCGATTAATACATAAGAAGCGAAACTCTAACGAGAACACCTCTCCACCTAGACAGTTCGCCTACAAAACCTGCAAATCCACATTAAGTGCACTGCACTGTCTAGTTAAAGGCATAAAAAAGACAATCGAATGCAACGAAATTGCTCTTGCTGCGTTTATTGACATAGAGGGAACACTTGATAATACCCTACATCAGTCAATCAGAAGAGCACTTGAATAGTGGGAAGTTGAGCTCCCAGTCATAAGATTGACAGAAACAATGCTAAAGCACCGCTTCGTAACAGTAGAAATAAAGAAAGCGTCAACAACCATCAGCACAGTCAAAGAGTGCCCTCGAGAAGGTGTTCTCTCCCCCCTACTGTTTAGACTTCTTTTCTTGTTGGGTCTAGATCCAAAGGTGAGTGCAGAAAATGTTGTTTCCTATTTGTCAAAAAAGGGCATTGCAGAAAAAAATAAATGTGAAAAAATAATAACAAGGAGGGATAAATATCAAAGTTCTTTCAAGTTGACCGTTCCTGGTTCAGCAAGAGAAAAATATCTAAATGCAAATCTATGGCCTAAAGGAGTCATCAATCATTTTTTGAATATTCAACGCCAGAGGATGGTTCCCACAAAAATTCCGCTTCAAGGAAACCTAAGCACCAACCAAGGCAGCACCCTAAGAAGGCACTGAAAGTCCTACACCTAAATGTATGCTCTTTAAGACACAAAATACCAATGTTGGAAGCACAACTTGCGGATAAGAAAATTGATATGGTGTGTCTTACCGAGCACTCATTGAACAAGGATGAGATTGAAACTCTTCAAATTTCCCACTACAATCTTATTGGGTTCTCTACTAGGGAAAACTATAGTCGAGGAGGTACAGCTATCTACATTAGCCAGTCTCTTAGGGTAAAAGCAGTTTTTTTTAATGTTACTATGGTAGAAAAATGTTTTGAATGTTCTTGTGTATATATTAATGATTTTAACCTTTATATTTTCGAAATTTATAGATCCCACTCGGGCCAGTTTGACACATTTTTAGACATTATGGATGACACATTGAAGGGGCTCAATAGTGGTAAGAAATTGGTTATTGCAGGCGACTTTAATGTACACTTCTGTAAAGACTCTAACGATTCAAAAAAACTCTGCGATGTCCTTGAGAGCTTTGATTTAAAACGTACTATTTTTCAACCAACAAGAAAGGGTGCATGTCTAGATAATGTCTTTGTGACTTCCAATGTGGGGGTTTCTACATCTGGGCGTTTGGAAATGGAATTGTCGGATCACATGGCCCAACTTATAGAAATTGAACTACCACTGCCATTGTCTAAAAATAGTATTAGTAATGAAACAAAAACGGGTAGGCCTATAACAAAAAAAGGGCTATCTCTTTTTCATAATGCTATAGAGCAACTTTCATTGACTTTGTAAATTATGAATTTCTTGACATAAATACGAAAATGCACATATTTCCTTCAAATTTGGAAAACTGTTTCTTGGATTCCTTTCCTGAAAAGTGTTATAGTGTTCGCTCTGACCAGAGTTTTAATATTTCCTTTTTTAATGCCAAATTGGGGCAAATGCGGGACCATCTGTACCTTCTGGGTGAGATGGAGAGACAGTTTCCCAATGAGCAAACAACTCAGCAATATAAAAACTACCGTAAACTATATAAAGACACAATTAAAACTGAAAAGATTAAAGCAAATGAAAGGTACATAAAATCAACTGGTAAAAATGCTAAATGAATGTGGATGGTCATAAAGAAATATAGAAATAAACATAAAGATAATTCTGTAAGTTGTGGCGTAACACCCGATAGTTTTAATCAATAATTTTGAACATTGCTCCTAACTTAATAAAAAACATTGCACCATCGCAAATCAGTGCAAATGACTATATGGCAAGGATGAAAATAGATAAACCAAATACTAAATTTGATTTTATAGAGGTAACATTTAATGAGGTTAGGGATGTTATAGACAATCTTAATAATAAAAACACTCGTGATATTTACAAGTTGAACACTCGCCTAATAAAAACAATAAAAAATACTATTATAATACCCTTAACCAAATTAGTAAACATATGCCTCAAGGAAGGAGTATTTCCAGATATTATTAAGCGGGCAATTGTCGTTCCTTTACATAAGAAAGATGACCCTGAAAACCCAGAAAATTATAGGGCGATATCCCTACTTCCTATAGTATCAAAAATAATCGAAAAATGTATGGCCAAACAACTAACCAGTTTCTTTGAAAATAATGGTATTTTTAATAAATGTCAATTCGGATTCAGAAAAGATAAAAGTACAGTCTCAGGCATCTTAGATTTGATTTCATTTATCATGGACGGTTTTGATGAGAAAAAATACAATACTGTTCTATCACGTGATTTAAGTAAAGCCTTCGATTGTATGGACCATCAAATTCTTATTGATAAATTGCCATACTATGGAATTCATGAGAACAGTATCAAATTACTGAAATCATATCTAGAAAAGAGATGTCAAATTGTAAAAGTGAACGGGGTTTCATCAGCAAGGGGGCAAGTAACTACAGGAGTACCACAAGGATCAGTGTTGGGACCAATTTTGTTCCTAATATCACAGATCTATATCAGCTACACAACAGATGCCTACTCCGGTATTAAAAGTGTCGCTCGCCAATAATGCAATAAACTTAAATACTTTCCTATTTAGACGCCTTTTGCCCCACCGTGTTGCCAAGTTGCGAACTGTAGCTTACCTTCCATATCACATTATGGTATTACTCATTTTCTTGGCAATCGTATGTTATATTATGTCAAATTAAAGTTCATTATCAGATTCAGTGAATGGTGTTTGCTTGAACATGGGTTAAAACTGACCTTAAATATCGGTGTAAAAAGTCATTACAAATTTTGTTAACTTATACTTTAATATCGCTTATTTGTATTAAGTAATAATATTATTAAGCAGGATTTTTTTTCGTAGATCAAAGGAATTTTTGAAATGTTTATCAACATGTCACAGTACCATTTAATTTTGTTTTAAACTCTACTATCAATATTATAAATTTGTTCATTTAAATTGCAGTTTCATTTGTTTTCCTATTAATAAACTATCATACTTAATAAAAAATGTAAAAATCGTATTTTGCTAAAAAAATATGTTTGTGTTAATTTGATACATAAATATTAATAATAAAACTCGATGATTTGAGCCGGTCAAAAAGTCAGCCGGAATATTGTTCGACGTGATAACTTGGCCGCACCTACCCGCTCCCAGACGACTGGTTCACCCGCTCGCGAAAGCCGGTGAACATTTTTCGCCCCGCGTAAAAAGCATTGGAAGAGGTATCCGTTGCGTATCTATATAGATCTGTGCTAATATACATTAATAACCTCTCATCAATTACTACAGTCTCCAAATTTAGCCTTTTTGCTGATGACACCACAATCACTAGTAAGGCTGATACTTAAGAAGCATCACTCCAGGCCTCGCAGAATTCTCGCTTACTAGCAGAGGATTGGTTTAGAACAAATAAAATGACTCTCAATCAACAAAAAACTAAAACCCTTGTTTCCTCTTTACGTGACCTGAAGGATGTAAATTCAGATGATAATAATGTCAAATACTTGGGAGTTTACTTAGATCCAGGGCTTCTATGGGAGAGTCATGTTGATATGCTAGCCAAAAGACTATCTAAAAATATATATTTACTTCGAAACTTAAAAAATAACATTTCTTTAAATATGTTAAAAAATAGCGTACTTTTCTGTCTTCCACACCCATTTATCTTATGCCATCCTTGCCTGGGGTCACTTTTCTCAAGCCGCTAGAATTTTCACTTTAAAAGAAGGGCTATAAGAATAATTTTGGGGCTTAAATATAGGGAGGATTGTCGATTAGCATACAAGGAGCTAGGGGTGATGACATTGCCTGCTTTGTTTATCTTTGAGAACTTTATATATTAAAAGGGATGGGCCACGTTTTGGAACTCATAGAGATTTTCATGACTATGACACTCGGAACAGAGCAACTTACCTATTCCATATCAAAGAGTGGGACGGTGTCAGACTGGCCCGAGGTACTGGGGACCAAAATTTTATAATAAATTACCAAAGAACTTTAGGGACCTTTCTTTGTTGAATTTTAAAAATAAGATTAAAAAAGTGTTAACACAAAATGTATTTTATACCTTTGAAGAATTTTTAAACTGTGATGTGCAACTTGTTAATGTATGACCTAGTCTTTGTTAATAGTGATTATTTTGTTCCAAATGTACTTTTTGTAAAACTAAAATTGTGATTTACTGTCTTTTATATGATTATACTACTTTTAGATTTATATGCTACCTATTACATTGACTTATGTAAGTTTACCTTGTGAACATTATCACGAATAAACTACCTAGTAGTAATAATAAAGGGCAAACATGAAGACGTAATTTCAAACCGCATGCAAAATGCCCTAAACATCATCAAGAATTGGAGTGAAAGGGAAGAACTCTCCCTAAATCCTAGGAAAACCATTCTTGTCCAATTTACAAAAAGAAGAAACCTAGAAATGAGAGCGCCCATCCTCGGTGGAAAAAGTTAACACAGTTAACTTTTTCCACCGAGGTAAAATATTTAAGGGTCACACTGGACCGTAAACTTACTTGGTACAAACATCTAGAAAACACCATTTCTAAAGCCATAGCAGCAATCTGGACATGCCACAAATTAGTTGGCAAGACATGGGGCCTAAAACCAAAAATGGTATCTATGTTGTTTGGAACCTTCGGCAACATGCACTAAAACGGAGTTTTATCCACAATACCGAAACAGAATTATTGCACTCGACGCGCATTTCGCTAACCATGTTAGCATCATCAGGAGATTATCTCTGTTTCGGTATTGTGGATGAAACTCCGTTTTAGAACAAAAATGGTATATTGGTTCTACCAAATAATAATAAAGCCCATGGTCACCTATGCCTCGCTGGTATGGTAGCCAAAAACCCAGCCGGTCACCGCTCGGACCAAACTTATAAAGTGCAATGGCTGATATGCCTGGGAATAACAGGGGCATTGTGAACGTGTCCTACGGCATCGGCAGCCTTAGAGGTACCATTCGCAGTGGTTATTGATGACCGCCAATCATGGGAGAGTAAAAACTACCTCAGGCCGATAACGCATCGTTGTGATACACAGATGGTTCAAAACTAGCGAAATGAGCAGGATTGGGCATTTCAAGTCGAAACTGGAAGCATTCCAAACCGCTTCCAAGCGGAAGTGCTTGCCATAAATATATGTGCAGAACAGTGCCTCACAGAAGGACTTCAGAGAAAGCACATCTACATACTCCCAGCCAGCCAGGCGGCTCTAAAAGCTTTCAAGTCCTTATCAAAGCTAGTACGGGAAAGTAAGCAAACCCTAAAACAATTAGCAACACGCAACCAGGTAACTTTAATGTGGGTCCTGGCCATAGAGGCATAGAGGGCAACGGAAAAGCAGACTGCCTTGCGAAAGAAGGAGCTGGAACACCATATCTTGGTCCACAGTAGGGCTCTGTGGCCATATGAAGAGCCACATCACCGAAGACACGACTCCCTAGCAATCTACAAAATCCGTTGAAGACATCGTAGTAAAGTTTTGAAATACTAACCGCCATCTAACAGTACTTTCTCTATAGGGAGTGATGGGTAATGCTTGAAATAGTATTTCATACAATCAAAGAAAATAATACTTTTAGAAAAATTATTCAATGTTAAATTTAGAACCCCTAAATGAACTCTCGCTCTAGGAAGCCGAAGTGCAACAAAATATGAGATCGCCACTATTGCCGATCCGAAAACTTCTCTTTATATTAATTAGCAACAAATTTTTGAAGAATTCGAACATAATACCAGTTAAAGCGAAACAAGCTACTTTTGGGATGTGTCAATATTTTAAAACAACGCGCAGACCCTTCAATTTATCTTTCGATGGGATAAAACGTTTTTCTAGGTCCGATAGGGTCCGTAACCTCAAACGGACCTAAGGCTCAAAAGTTGCAGTTGCGGCACTGACCCCAATAAGTCATATAAGTATAAGACCGAAAACATATAGGACAGCACCTTTTGTGCCGAAAGATGCTGTTCAGTTGTTCAACTTTATAGAACCGTTGTTTTAGTTTTACTCAAACAACGATAAAACACAAAGTGAATGGATCGACACCAATGTTTTTACCGATTGGTTTGTTACAACATTTCCTTAACACACTTCAAATTTGAAAGGAAAAAAGTGCTTATCGGCGATAACCTCGCATCGCAGTTTAGGAGCTTTTAAATTTACGTCGCGAAAATAATATATACTTTGTATGTCCTATCTAACTCAACCCTTGGATGTTTGTTTTTTTGTTCATTAAAAATTTCGTGGCGATCCATCTTATCCGAATGAAAACAAAATAATCCAAAAGCGGCGTCAATTCGTAAAGATGAGTTTCCAAAACTTTTGAGTCTAACTCTGGTCCGGATGGACAGAAAATCTGCAGATGGCCAAGGGTCAATAAAAAAAAATAAGTGAGTGGTTTTAAAGCCACTGGTATATTTCCTTTAAATGCAAAAAAAGTATTGGACAAATATCCCAGTGAATCGACAAATGATAATATACCCCCTGAAGGTGAAAGTCAAAGACATTTAACCTAGAAGAGACGGGACAAATGGTTGTTGCTTTCACCCAACATGGAGTCCCATTCTAAGGTTGATAGACAGACGTATCGTTGCCAAATTTAAAGTTTACCAGTTACTGTAGGAAATGACCCTGGAAATAGCGAATAAACTAGTAAAAAAAACGGGACACCAGACCTATTGATTTGTTTTTCCATACTGTCACCATAATCACATACTTTTTCATAACGAATTATAACACTAAATAGCTATTTTCCCCGTTTTTGATCCATCAAAAAGTTCCTACATGCCAATCTGACAATGCCGCTTCCCTTGGTTCCGCCTTGTTTTACGCCCAAAATATTTATAGTATGCGCGTAGTAAAGTAGTGCACCAATAGAATGAGAGCATTGAAGGTCGACGACACCAAAGTCAGTAAAGGGAACAGTAGTACAGTGGCGGGAATCATATAGTACCAAGCATTTACTAAATGTCTTTGTATATTATATACCGTCATGCCAAACTCTGTCGAATGCCTTCGAAATATCCAACGCAATCGCTGGAGATTCTCCGCAGTTCACAATAATTGCTCTACTCCATATATGAGTGGCATAGGCTAATATATCTCCTGTCGAGCTCTCTTTCCGAAAATGCGAAAGCCGTATTGGTTTTCGCTAATTAATTTATTAGTCTCAAGATACTTGAGTAGGTGCTGATTGACTACACGTTCCATTACTTTGGATATTATTGGAGGTAAGGCAATTGTGCGATGGTTTGAGGGCGTGGTTTTCTTGCCTTTTCTGTGACAGGTTGCACTCAAGCGCCTTTCCAGGTAGATGGGTAAATCCCTTCTCGGTAAGACAGAGAAATAGGTCTGGAAAAATGGGTGTTAGTTCGTTGGCGAAATTCTTGAATACGATGGCAGGTATTCAACCGTATTCCGTCCGGTCCTGGTGCCTTTTGCGTACCTAGTTCCTTGAAGATTTTACGAATATTACGGTGATGAAACTTAACTTCTGCCTTGGTAGTGTTGATGTTCGATATGGTGGGGACGTTTAAGGTAGAGTGCGATCAGAACATTTTGGCGAGCATGTTTGCTTTTTCCTTGGCTGTAGTCGCCGTGATTCCGTGTTCATCTGTCAAAGGGGGGAGAGACGTTTTTGTAAAGTTATTACTTTCTTCCTTTGCTACCGACCAGAAATTCCTGGAGCTACTGAGGCATTGCAAAAGTTTATTCCTAATCCGTTGATTGTGTTTGTTCTTAGTTTCGTCAATCACACGTTTTCTGATTTTGCCGCCAGTACTTGTAGGTTTGCTGTTTGGCTGTTTCCTACCTACAGCTCTTTCGCATCTTCTGTCGAACCGGAGCTTTCCTTTTGACGGTAACTTGATGGAATATGGGATATCGAGTGGGATATATGCTTCCATTCAAAAGGAGATTACTTGCGTAATCTCTTCACAGCAGTGACGGGTCATCAGTGCCAAAGCAGACGACGAGCCAAGGAAAATCTAGGTAGAACCCACTTTGATCAACTCAGTTTACACAATTATAATGCCAAATGTTACGAGGCAAAGGCGGATCTTTCCATAACCATAGCCATAACCTATTAGTTTCTAGTGTTAGCAATCTCACCCACGATAGGTAAATTTTGATAACTCTTAACTTTTAAAGCTATCTTACGACAGGTCAAATTGATAACACATATTGCTTTTAGCAGTAATCTTATCGAGTTTCAAGTACCTTATCAAAGTGATCCCAACATTAGTTTGACATTGATAATATCATATTTAACTTGTCTAAAAGTTAATGTTCAACTACATGACTCAAAACACATGAAATCATACTCATGAAGGCCTTAACTACACTTACCGATTTTTTCCATAACCATAGGATATTTTAGCGAAACTAGAAAAAATATCTCAACCTCACTCAGAATGACGGTATCGCTAATTCTAAGGCTTCCTGTGAGTATTTGGTTGTTAAAAGCAAAAGTCATTAAAATATAAATATTATGTATGAATAATGTATCTGCATCGATTATAATGATTTTAACTCTTGTAGTGAGTTGCATCTTCTGTTGCGCCTATTTGAAATAGAAATGTTATTTAAAAATTAGAATATTATTTGCAAAAGGTAATTTACGTATAAGCTAGATTTTGTTGATTTTCGACCATTAACAGCAACATATCCAAATCTAATCTAGGCTTAATTCGGTTAAATCGGAATAGAAGTAAATATTAACTTATCAAGTCTTTAATCTTAGTAATAAATAATAGTAAACAAATTGTATGCTACTATGGAGATAAAATTTATGATATGTAATAAATAAATATTGTATATTATGGTATTCAGTTTTACATGAAAGTTAACATACAAAAATGAATTTCATTAATGATAATGAAATGATTTGTATGCATTTTTAAACAATATCCCATAACGTGTATATGTCTAAACAAAGATTATTAAGACATGACTGGTTGTCTGCGCTATATATATTTTGCTCCCTTCCCCTATACTCCCTATGCCAACTATTATTTGTTGTCTTTAAGCAAAACAATACATCAAACGAATAATTGGGGTTTGAAATAAAAAAGAAACGTAGCATCCTTGATCATCAGAGTAGCAGGTGCCCATCCACCTGGTCCCTGACGTCCAGGGCCCCCGTAACCGCGTGTGCAACGCGTGCACCGCACGCGGGCGCGACTCTATAAAGGGCGCCAAAACCCCTTATAGAGTGGCGCCCGCGTGCAAAACCGAAGAACCGAAGGTTTTTAAAACAATATATTTTTTTAATTTTTGAACTATAGTTCGCCAAGCGAGTGAACCTTAACGACGACTGAAGGGCAGAGAACTAGCACGTAAAAAAATCTTGCCTTCTCATAAGCGCACGAGGTTATTCTTACCATATTATTATTGATAATATTGATTAGTTTAAGACGTCAAAATTAATTACAGTTTTTTTTTATATTACAGTCTTATAGTACAAAATATGTCATATATATCTCATTTTTATAATAAGGCTAGTGTTCTATGATTTTGTTGTATGTATTACATAAATATGTTGTAGTAATAAGTAGAGTTCGTTTCCCGAAGGTTTTGTATCTACATCATCGATGACGTCGCTTAACTTGGAAAAAAGGGTTTATCGTAGCTAATCCGAATATAAAATCTTTAACGTTCAATTTTTGTATTTAAAGTTAGGCTATATTGAAGCAAGTATATTCCAAAACGCGCTTTATAGCACGTTCAGAATTGTTTTGAAATAAAAATTTTAATTTAGAATAGAGTTCAGAGAGGTATCCGAAAATATAGAAATTAGTTAACCGCGTATAATACACCAAATGCAAGAAAAATATAAGAATGGTTAAAAATCTTCAAAGGTATCATCAAATTACGGGTCTGGCAACATATAGATTGTGTCGATTTTGCAATTTTTTTTCGCTAGAAAAAGGGGTGTCCTATAGAGTAGTTTAACAGTGGCGGCTCGTCATTGGACGCAGGTGAAGCGCCGCTTCACCTACAATTTCTAAAATTTCATTACTTTAAAGTAAAAATATTTTTAATTAAATCAAATTTTTATAATCTAAATTTCTAATCAAAATTAGTGCAATTTCTCTAATTACATTTCTTAAAATGCAAATTTTCATAATATAAATTTCTAATCAAAATTAGTGCGATAATACTCATAAAAGATAATTAACTATAAAACGTAGCGCGCTGAATAACTTGTCATAAGATCGGCCGGTGCGGGCGGTTTTCGTTCGACACTCAATACAGTCACGAAACACGTGGGAATCGCAAACAGCAAGATCAATAATTGCACTGCAATATACAGATTTATTTACGTTGGTTGCTATGGCGACGGGCGAAGCAGACATGCTAGATACGTGAGCTAATTATAGAACGGAAGCAGCCCGACAATGCGACTCCGACAGGTTCTTATGTTAATATTAAATTCAGTTCACAGTCGTTCGGAAGCAAATTTGCATCACGTCGTTGTCGCGCATTGTTTTACGAAATGTTTCCATAAAAGAGACTTTTTAGATACGGACCTAAGCCTTTCCTTCAAATAGAAAAACAAGTAGTAAAATCAAGAGAGAGAATTTTCGTTCGTAGGTTTCGAAATCTGATCTCAGTATTCTGATTATAATTGGTTGTATGGAAGTGTTTATTTAAAGAAACTATTTTGTATGCCACTATGCCCTGTTTAAGTGTAGGTGGAAAATCGAGCGTTTGGAATAAAGACGGATTTAACATTTTTGGGAATGTGACAAGAGGTTGAGTAGGCATGAAGCTTCTTCGGACCATATTCACTGTGCATTATCATTTGCGAAGTTAAAGAAAAGCCTCACTACAAAATCGAAGAATAGACCTTATATTTAAAAAGTATATGGGAGCAGTCAAAATAACTGTACGCGAGAGTGTGGGTAAGTTAGTAATTCTATTATCTTTTTGATATTATTATAACTTGGTGGCGGCGCTCATGGTATATTATTTCTCGCAGGTATCGTCACCGCAGGACTTTTGGGCGTGGCCCCAAAAAATTTTCGCTCTACCTAATTGCGCTTCACCTATTCTTGACTACACGAGCCGCCACTGTAGTTTAAGCCAAAAAAATCGGAGGATCCGCCACATTTGAGCCAAAAAAATATCCGCGTTTTGAGTCTAAATTGCCCTAGAAGGGCACACTTCCACTACGACTTTCCCAGGTGTAACGTGAAAATATTGAAATTGTGTGAAAATAATGAAATTTTAGTAACCGACACCGGGGGTCTGGCACAGTGTTTCGAAAAGTTGCACATTTTCTTATGGGAATAATAGTGTTTGTTTACTTTTTAAGAACATTTAATATTACACTTCACACATGACACTCCGCTCGCTTCGGTCGCTCCGGGGGCGCAACCAAACAAAACTACCCCAAACTAACCCAAGGCATGCCGAAAATCAAAAAATAAAATAAAATTTTGTCAGTCGAAAATGCAAATATCTTTTAATTTGTTTTTCTTCATTTGGGCATGTCTTGGGTTAGTTTGGGTTTGTTTGGTTGATCAGAAGCGACCTTTCATGTCACCGCGGGGAAACACTCGAACCGAACAACCTTGACGTCATGTCAAGTCATGTGGCTCAAGTTCACCGCTAAGGGATTAACCAAGTTTATATGTTGTCTCTATCGCCCTCCGAGCGATAGAGCCTACCAAAGCTTTTTTGCAACACTAGCTACCACTTTTGACTCAATACAGGTCGATCACCCCAGTTCAGAAATAATCGTTCTGGGAGACTTCAATGACAACACCAACTGGCTCAAACATCACAACAAGGCCGACAACGAAGGTAGAGAAGCTGAAGCATTTTCCATCAGCTGCAGGCTTACTCAACTTGTAGACGAACCAACTCGAATCTCAGAGAGGGGCGAATTCGCCGCCCTCCTGGACCTTTTTCTAACCACCAATCCTGACCAGTACACAATTACAGTTGGTTCGCCATTAGGTACTTCCGACCACAAACTTATTACAACGGTTTGTGAATTGCCACTCATACAGAAGGATCCACCATTGCCTCGCAAAATCTGGCATTACAATTCTGCAAACTGGGACGATCTAAGGGAGTTCTACCTTGATTTTCTTTGGCTCGACGTCTGCTTTGGCACTGACGACCCGTCAGTCTGCTGCGAAGAGATCACGCAAGTAATCTCCTCAGGAATGGAAGCATACATCCCAAATTCCATCAAGTTACCATCAAAAGGAAAGCCCTGCTTCGACAGAGGATGCGAAAGAGCTGTAGGTAGGAAACACAAGCCTACAAGTACTGGCAGCAAAATCACACCGCTGAAAATCGCAATTATTTTGTCGAAGCGAGAAACGAATGCAAACGTGTGACCGACGAAACTAAGGACAAACACAATCAAAGGATCAGGAATAAACTTTTGCAATGCCCCAGAGTGGCTCCAGGAATTTCTGATCGGTAGCAAAGGCAGTAAGTAACAACTTTACAAAAACGTCTCTCCCACCTTTGACAGACCAACGTGGCATCACGGCAACTACAGCCAAGGAACAAGCAAACATGCCCGCCAAAATGTTTTCATCGCACTCTACCTTAGACGTCCCCCAAGGCAAGACTCTCCCCACCATATCGAACATCAACACTACCATGGCAGAAGTCAAGTTCCATCACCGTGATATTCGCAAAATCCTTAAAGAACTAGCTATGCAAAAGGCATCAGGACCGGACGGAATACCTGCCATCGTGCTAAAGAACTGCGCCAACGAAGTAACGCCCGTTTTTTCCAGGCTTTTTTCTCTGTCTTACGGAAAAGGGATTTACCCATCCTTTTGGAAAGTCGCTCGATGCAACCTGTTCCAAAAAAAGGCAAAAAACCACGCCATCAAACTATCGCCCAATTGCCTTGCTTCCAATAATCTTTAAAGTCATGGAACTTGTAGTCAATCAGCAACTACTCAAGTACCTCGAGAACAACAGAATAATCAGCGATAATCAATACGGCTTTCGCAAAGAGAGATCGACAGGAGATATATTGGCCTATGTCACTCATATATGGAGTAGGGCAATTGAGAACTACGGAGAGTCTCGAGCGATTGCGTTGGATATTTCAAAGGCATTCGACAGAGTTTGGCATGACGGACTGCTCAACAAACTGCCGTCCTTCGGATTGCCAGCCTCTCTCTGCAACTGGCTTGCCAGTTTGCTTAAGAACCGATCTCTGCACGTTGCAGTTGATGGACACATCTCAGACACATTCACCATCAACGCGGGCATGCCTCAGGGCGCAATACTATCACCAACTCTGTTCCTCATCTATATTAATGACCTGCTGATCGAAACGAATAATCCTGTTTACAGTTTTGCAGATGACAGTACCCTTGTCTCCCACTTTAGATCAGAAAAACCCTTACCAGCGACTGAGACTCATCACCGCAGACAGGAGCAGATTACGGCAATAAATCAAGACCTGGAGAAAGTTCCAACTTGGGGCGACCGAAATTTGGTTTAGTTCAATGTAGCAAAGACCCAAGCAGCAACGTTTACCAGGAGGGCCAATACAGCGGGCCCTGATATCGTTATGGCAGGATCGACTATTTCTTCATCCTCGTCAATCGGACTACTGGGTGTCTTGGTCAACAGTAATATGTCATGACCACGTTCCTAACATCGCAACATCAGCCTCCCCGAAGCTTGGTAAGCTATTTCGCAACAAAAACTGTATACACCGTAGCAGATGATCTTGCTCTACAAAGCGCAAATAAGACCGTGCTTAGAATATTGATCACACATCTGGGGTGCCGCACCAGAGCACACCCTAAAGCTACTGGATTCCGTTCAGAAGAGAGTTGTGCGTCTCGTCGGCGGAGTTGACCCGGAATCTGGATAGTCTGAAACACCGCAAACATGTGGCCGAGAAGTATCTGTTTTAGAGGTACTTTTACGGCAGATGTTCCCAGGATTTGGCCCGCTTTATCCCACCCCTGCCAAACAGTCACGATAGACGGCAAGAGCGCACCGGTTCGTCGTACAACTGAAAACACCTAGAGCATCGCTTTACAAGAACTCCTTTGTCTGGCGCACTGCATCACTGTGGAACTCACTCCCAGGGCGCATATTGGGATGTAACAGGCAAGATGACCATTCGGCTATGCCGAACATTTCTTCGTATGTGACGTGCACGATAGCATTTAGTCGGATGTCGTGACTGTTACATAAAATCAACAAATAAGTCTTCAATTATTTAAACACTTCATGCATGGACCTTCGCTCGCTACGGGGGCTCAACAAACAGAAACTAACCAAGTGCTAACAAAAACTAACCCAAAATTTTTATTTTACTTTTTATTTTGGGTTAATTTTGGTTAGTTTCAGTTTGTTGAGCCCCCGTAGCGAGCGAAGGGATATGCATGAAGTGTTTAAATAATTGAAGACTTATTTGTTGATTGTATGAACAGTCACGACATTCGACTAAATGCTTCCGTGCACGTCACATATGAAGAAACGTTCGGCATTGCCGAATGGACATCTTGCCTGTTACATCCGAATATGATCCCAGGACATATGTTTCCCCCTCATTAACTATTCAAGAACCGTGTCAATCAACATCTTCGCACACACACCGCTCGTCGAGCACCATAGGATCTCCCTTTAGTGTGTGTGTGTGTTATTGCCATAAAACAAAATCATTCACCTAAATAAAAAAAAGAGTAGAGACACTTAGAGCACAGCTTATTCACTACCAGATATCTATCGAAATCGGAAAGTTGGAGTGTCGGGCACTGCGCCTACCTGGGAGTGCCCTGAGCGGTTCAGTTCCAGAGTTGAATTTAAAATAAATTTTCGCTTAAAAATCCACGACAAATTCGTCCGAAGCCTCGACTATCGCCCTAAAAAGTCTGGATATTTCGGATTTTTAAACAATTTTGTCTTTTAAAATCGTTTTTAAACGGATTTTAGACGATAAAAAGCATATTTTAAATTAAAGGAACTGTCAAAAGTATTATTCAGATGCCCAGACGTTTAAAACAATATTGAGTCATGATCCTCTTCTAAAATTTGCAAAATTTGGTTATTGACTTTCCCAAATCAAAGGATGCCGCCGCAAAATGACTAGCTGGTAGTGAATAAGCTGTGCTTATAACGCACCATTTTTCTAATTAATTTTGCTAACGAAACTACAGTGATCATCTGGCAACAGTGTGCCTTCTTAAAAGTCTCTGTTTCGGCTATTGTGACATTTGACAGTAAAAAGGAGGAAGTAAAATTTAATTTTGTTTAATGGGGCTATGTCGAGTCGCTTTAAATTAGGACCGGAACAAAACGAAGGTCTCTCGTTCGACGCAAATGTCTCCTAATTAATATTTTCACCCGAAAATTGATTTTAAAATGTGTTTTGTCTATATTTCTAGTGCTTTTGTGAAGTGGTGCTGAAAATTTGTGTCAAAACTGGAACTTTGAGGGCATTTTTTCGGCTCAAATGTAGCCGATCCTCCGATTTTTTTGGCTTAAACTACTCTATAGGACACCCCCTTTCTAGTGAAAAAAGAGAATTTGCAAAATCGACAAAACCTATATATCACCAAATCGTACAAACCAAATAATATCTATAAATACCACAGTTCGGCAATTTACACGCCAATGGCTAAAGCAAGTCGCTGCAGAAATTTTAAAATATGTAAAATAAGTTAGGTGTTTGTCTAGGGTCGGCGGTGGTAAACTCGTCACCAAGATTACCTGCTCCAGTAATCCGACATGTAAATTGGTCGCCGGAATTTAAGGGTTCATTTAATCCCTATAGGTAAATTAGTCGCCGGGTTTTTATGTCGGAACCAAAAATAAAAACAAATGGTGCACTTTACTTTGACTTGTTTATTATTCAAAAGCAACATTTATATAATAGTACCTAAACATTCAATATACCAAGTACATTATTGAATAATACAGTCTACATTGACTAGCTCATTAATTTGAAGGAACATCGATCTATATATGTATATTGTATATGATACGCAGTTTTGAAAGGACATTTCATATACATTATAAATAGAAATGAATTGAAATAATTAATAATTAATGCACTCTACATTGACTAGGTTATTATTTCGAAGGAACATCTATAAGTATATATGTACAAGTACATAATAAAACACATTAAAAATACAAAATACATTTTTATTACATAATTTTGAAGCATGTTATGTACATTACAGTTATGCAGTCGATTTATTTCTCCTGATTTATATCTTCTGACCAAATTTTCAAGTGATGCTAACTTAGCTTTACCATTTTTTCTTTGAAATTGGTACTAACATCAAAGATTGTATTTTTACATACGTTTCAATTTGACATTCTTTTAACTTTTCAAGGAAGACATATATGGAGGGATGTGTTGCGTAAAAGGAAGAATTATTTTGCATGAAACGATTCGCAACAATTAGTCGTTCTTGTAACCGAGGCACCTTCTTTCGCCCACATAGTAGGAGGAAAGGTTGCGTTTTTGACGATATATGTCTCTAACAAATAGTCATAAAATTTATCCAAAAGTTCACTTTCTGGTTTGTACGACATTAAATCGAAGACGAAACCGTCCTCCACTTCATTTGGATTCAAATAAGTCAGCCCGAGAGTGTTTTTGAGCCAGATTCCTATTTCGGTCTTTGATTCATAATCAGAACTTAATGCGATTGACTTAATCTTTCAATACCATGCTTGATGTAAATGGAATCGAATTGACAAGAAACTAAAAACAAATAGATTTCAGATTTGAGGTATATATGCCCAATATTAACCTATTGTTCCGTACCTACCGATGCAGGTAGGTACTCAAGAAAACACCGGCGACGAATTTACATGTCATTAGCAGCAACCCTTTTCGAAATGCAGGTAAAGGAATTATCTTAGCGACCAATTTACATCCGTCCTCTAGGGTCAAAGTGTATTTAATATATCCTGCCACCAATCAGGAAACTGCATCCCGCTAAAAATCAAGTAAACGTCGCACTGTTGCCCGTTGTCGCGTATTTTAAATAGCTTGAAGGCGAATAAAATATACACAGTATACTTAGTCCGGATTTGCCTGTGTAAATAAAATAGTAAATAATAGAAGACAGTAAGTAGTATTAAGGAAAATAACAAAATTAAGTATTCAAGTAGGAAATTTAAATACGTAAATTCACTATAGGAAACTAGACAGAAAATAAATTAGGATTATTGGGAAAAAAATGTGGCAACATCTAAATATGCGAGAACATTTTTTGCCCGCATTCTTTTCATACAGGTTCTTTCATTTGGCAAACAGTAATTAAAGTGTGGCAAGTATAACTGGAACAGCGGAAAGAATGCGGACAAAAAATCGGCTATGTTGTCGAGGAGTTTTTTGAGAATTAATATTTATACCTATTATTTAGATAAACACATAGTTTAATATACTCATTAACTCACTGAAAATAAAAAGTAATATCCAAACTGGAACTTTACTATTACTTCACCTTTAATTCATAATCTATTTTACACATTATCAATTTAAATAAATTTGCGACATTTATATTTATATCTATTTGCCCGATACATCCGGCAACCGGTGCGTCAAGTTCCCCTCGTCCTCGTGACAAAGTGCATCAAGGCGATTGGCTGCAAGCCATTTTTCCTCTCTTCGCTCCTCAAACGTCGCTGTTCCAAATAAGTTTGCCACACTTTACCTACCTAATTCCTTATATTGAAACAAAAAACATTACATTTTTATATTTTTAAAATCAATCATCAATATTCACATCTGAATATGCAATATGATCCATCATCCAATACTCGTATAATTCGACAAGTTTGCATAGCAGTTGTTAGAACTTGCCGATTTTCCTGTCCAGACTCGAATACTCTAGGTGTATAAAGGCTGATTTTCATAATAATATATAGGACTGTGCGCCTACCATGCTGCGGCCGTCGCGGGTATTCTACTTTTTCACAATAGGATTGAAGGTGCGCATTCCTATACAGGGTGAAACAAATTCGCTTCTCACTATTGGGATCTTGTAAACGGTAAGAGATACAGCAAAGTTTAAATTGGGGCAAAGTTGCGTAATTTAAAGGTCATTGATATGCCGTTGAGAAATTGAGAAAATTCCAACTACTTCCGGAGATATCCGTAATAAACCGAAAATCAGCTATTTCATTTTTATTTTTTCCCTACTTTATTTCAAGATATAATGTAAAATGAATTTAACATTATTATTGCCACTTTTTCTCATTTATAAAATGGCAGTATCAAATTTTAAATATGACGTTTCGTGTCCGGGCCCCCATCATCAACTTCATTTTTTTAAATACGGGCCTGGATTTTTTATTTAACTTTTTAGAAGCCTTTGGCCTCCTTAAACCAACGATGTATTATCAATAAATCAACAAATCTAGATTTTTTCCATAAGAGATAATACGTTAGACAGAGATGGGGCGATCTTTTTTTACATGATTTCACTTATGAGAATATTTGTTATCGCTATTAGACAAGTGTGATACATCGTTGGTTTTGGGGGACCAAAGGCTTCTAAAAAATCAAATAAAAAATCCAGGTCCGTATTTAAAAAAATGAAGTTGATGATGGGGGCCCGGACACGAAACGTCATATTTAAAATTTGATACCGCCATCTCATAAAGGAGAAAAAGTGGCGATAATAATGTTAAATTAATTTTATATTATCTCTTGAAATAAAGTCAGGAAAAAATAAAAATGAAATAGCTGATTTTCGGTTTATTACGGATATCTCCGGAAGTAGTCGGAATTTTCTAAATTTCTCAACGGCATATCAATCACCCTTAAATTGCGCAACTTTGCCCCAATTTAAACTTTGCTCTATCTCTTACCGTTTACGAGATCCCAATAGTGAGAAGCGAATTTGTTTCACCCTGTATATGAAAATCAGCCTTAAAACAGCGGGAGGCGTCGTCGTCGTTATCCAAATAATTTATATTTTATTTCGCAACGTTTAAGGGTCAAGACGCAAAAAATTAAAATATTTAGATAATTAGAAATTAAAAAGATTGATTTGTATTTTGTGTAACCGGAACAGGGTATGTGCTTCAGGTTGGTCTTAACTTCGTTTAGGTTTAAAGGCTCGGGTTTAGGGTTTAGATTCATAAAAATAAAAAATTTACGGGGCGTTCTCAAAAAGACAGGGGCTTGTGCAAGGGAAGTCATGGGTAAATGTCCTTACCAAATTTTTGATTAAGTGTTTCTTAAATTCTAGGAGCCACAGAAGAGAAAACGACCTTCTGGGGCAAAATTTCGAGAGCAAAAAAAAAGTCAGAGTCCAACAAAGGGAGAAGATGGCTGGGAGTATGAAACTTTTCTTGCAAAAAAGTCAAGTTTACCAACACTGAAACGATAGAGGTAGAAGAAATTACAGTTTCTAAAGCGGCGCCATCACCAACTTCTGCAACATGTGAACCATCGACATCAACACGTATTGAAAATCTAGCCTCTGTAGAGTCGGCCATCCTAACAACTACGACTACAAATGACACTTCAGACGATGAAGCTTCTACTGAAGTGGAGACTGAGATTACTAGTATTCTTCCTTCAGAAAATCCCGGTTTATGGCCCAGAAGCATTACCAACGATGAAGTCAGAATATTGGATCGTGGCCCTCCCTTGATAGGACGTAATTATCAATCTCCTGCTAATAAAGACAAACAAAAATTTTCAAGTAAGTACTTTGTTAGAAAACTAGGAAATGGAGAAGAAGCAGAAATAATTTGGCTCATTTACCCAGTTTCGAAAAATTCGGTATTTTGTTTTTGTTGTAAACTTTTCAGTAAGACTTCTACTAGTTTTTCTGATACCTACTCATGGTTTTTCTGATTGGCAACATTTATCCTTAGCCATTATAAGACATGAAACATCAATTGCACATAACGTTCACATGAATAAATATATGAATTTAAAAAAAAAATTTAAATTATCCACAACTGTAAACGATCATCACTTCCGGGTTTTAGAAACTGAAAAAAAATATTGGCATGACTTTCTAGAAAGAATTGTTACAGTTGTTAAATTTTTATCCAGACAGTGTCTAGCTTTCCAAGGTTCTTCTAAAATACTTTTTGAATATGATAATGGGAACTTCCTCAAAACTGTCGAGATGATTTCATCTTTTGATCCTGTGATGAGAGAGCACATTAGTCGAGTGCAAAACTCACAAATAAATTCTTTAAGAATGACCCATTATTTAGGCTACCAAATACAAAATGAGATTATTGAATTAATGGCTTAATGGCTAAAGTAAAAAAATACTATTTTGGATATGGGTCGAATTCCAAATATTATTCAATAATTTTAGATTGTACACCGGATGCAAGCCATACAGAGCAAATAAGCCTCGTTTTGCGTTATGTCGTTCTAAATGACAGTTCTAAAAAGGTCCAAATACAAGAGAGTTTTATAGCGTTTAACCATTGATTTGTATAGGGGTGGATAAGCAATAGCCGCCTGTCGCACTATTCAAAAGTGGCAACCTATGGGCGAAAAAACAGGTTTCTGCGCATGACAAAATCGACGCAAAATGGAAAAACATAAACAAAGAAGATACCGTTTTGTCATGCGCACTAAAACACTTGCCGTCTCAGCAGGCGTCG
The DNA here is from genome assembly GCA_016904865.1 of Pissodes strobi. NCBI lineage: Eukaryota > Metazoa > Arthropoda > Insecta > Coleoptera > Curculionidae > Pissodes > Pissodes strobi. Next base: position 58,298 of record MU183671.1, on the reverse strand, counting down.
GTCAGGATCGAACTTGGCTTTTGTCTTTGACGTGTTTTCGTTTTGACGGCGCGGCGTTTCGAGTTCGATTCGAGGCAAAATACCCGGGATTTCCTATTTCAAGTAAATCTAATTATTATAAGTATTACTTATTTATACCTTATTGTTTGTTTCACTATGCTAACTGGGGCCCATTTCACAATCGGCAAGACTCCTCTACCGAATAATCACTTTCGAAGTCCGGGACTGCCTATTTACCTTCACGGTGCAACAACTAGCTCCTACTAATTTTCTAATGCGCAAGTCCAAATAGAAATCTCTTTGTTTACATTTCGCGGTCGTAAATTTGCCATGTTTGGTCTATTTATTGCTTATCCACTCTTATACAAATCAATGCGTTTAACCCAATATTCGACTCTACAGGGGAAGGGCTATTTAATTTTGTAATGGGACTCTTGAAAAATTTAAATTTAGATATTAAAGACATGAGAGGTCAAGGGTATGATAATGGGGCGAATATGCGCGGAAAACATATTGGTTTACAAAAACGCATACTCGATGCTAATCCTAGGGCATTTTTTGTGCCATGTGCTGCACACAGCTCAAATTTAACAGTAAATGATGCTGCTAAGGTTTCAAATGAAACAGTGAACTTTTTTAATATTGTACAAGAACTTTATGTATTTTTCTCTTCATCCACAAAAAGATGGGATGTTATAAAAAAGCATGTCCCTCAGTTACCTCTAAGTGATACTAGATGGTCAAGTAGGATTGATGCTATAAAACCGCTAAAGTTTCATTTTATTCAAATAGTCAAATAGAAATAGCAGAAAATGATATTTTTAACATAGAAACTAGACATAAAGCAAGTTCTCTTTTATTAAATATTCAATCTTTTAAATTTATTTGTAGTATAATAATTTGGTATGATGTTTTATTCCAGATTAATATTGTAAGCAAAATGATGCAAAGTGTAGCGATTGAACCAGCGTGAAGACAGCAGCCAGAGATAGCAGCCAGGCCGGCCGAAGATTGCCGAACGATCAGTGGCGTCGGACATTTTTCAACATTATTTTAAATTTTGTTTATACTAATAACAAGATTAATATTGGGTAATAATGTTATGTATTAATCACTAAAATTAATTATAAAAACCTGGTATTTAAAATTTAAAATGACCTCGGTATAAGTTAGTTGGCAGCCAGAGTTTCGCACCCAAGGACTGCATGCAAATGATTACGATTTAGCCTGAATTTCAGCGCATTTAAAGGGTAATTTACGCTAAAATCTTAATCGTGGCAGTATGCGTGGTCTTTGAGTAATTTTGATAAAAAGTCCTTTCAAGTAGCATATCTAAATCAGTTAGCAGCCAGGATTTCATTCCCAAGAACGGCTTGTAAGTCAATGCGACTTGGCCTGAATTGTAGCCTATAAATAGTGGGAAATTTACCATAAAAATTTAATCCTGGCAGTATGAGTGGTTTTTGAGTAATTTGATAAAAAGTCCTTCAAGCGTCATACCTAAATCAGATAGCAGCCAGGATTTCGTACCCAAGGACGGCCTGTAAGTCAATGCGACTAGGCCTGAATTGTAGCCTATATAGAGGGTAATTCACCATAAAAATTTAATTTGATAAAAAGTCCTTCAAGCATCATACCTAAATCAGATAGCAGCCATGATTTCATATCCATGGACGGCTTGTAAGTGAATGCGACTAGGCCTGAATTGTAACCTATATAGAGGGTAATTTACCATAAAAATTTAATCCTGGCAGTATGAGTGGTTCTTGAGTAATTTGATAAAAAGTCCTTCAAACATCATACCTAAATCAGATAGCAGCCAGGATTTCGTACCCAAGGACGGCTTGTAAGTCAATGCGACAAGGCCTGAATTGTAGCCTATATAGAGGGTAATTTACCATAAAAATTTAATCCTGGCAGTATGAGTGGTTTTTGAGTAATTTGATAAGAAGTCCTTCAAGCATCATACCTAAATCAGATAGCAGCCAGGATTTCGTACCCAAGGACGGCTTGTAAGTAAATGCGACTAGGCCTAAATTGTAGCCTATATAGAGGGTAATTAACCATAAAAATTTAATCCTGGCAGTATGAGTGGTTCTTAAGTAATTTGATAAAAAGTCCTTCAAGCATCATACCTAAATCAGAGAGCAGCCAGGATTTCGTACCCAAAGACGGCTTGTAAGTAAATGCGACTAGGCCTAAATTGTAGCCTATATAAAGCGTAATTTACCATAAAAATTTAATCCTGGCAGTATGCGTGGTTTTTGAGTAATTTGATAAAAAGTCCTTCAAGCATCATACCTAAATCAGATAGCAGCCAGGATTTCATATCCAAGGACGGCATGTAAGTCAATGCGACTAGGCCTGAATTGTAGTCTATACAGTGTGTCCAAAAAAGTATGCAACATATGGGAAACTTCTTTATTATTGGATTCTCAGAAAATTTTATTCTTCATAAAAGTTGGTGCTTGCCCTAAAACAGTAAACGAGTATTTCAAATTTTACGTACTGCTTTTAGTGCGGACGCAAATGTCATTTTTACGAAATCGCGTCAAGAGTAAAGTACCTTAATTTATAAAGATACAGCAAAATCTTATAAGGAAAAGTTCTTCCAAATTAAAAAAGTAATCCAAATATGAAATTTGAGTTAAGTACATCAATTTTTAATGTCCCTTTTTTTTCTAGATTTTTTTCTCAAACGTTACGCCATCGGTGAATGCTTTGTTCTTTTGTTATTGGTATACTTGCTAAGCAACGTCAAAATTTATTGAACGTAGACATTAGTTACACAGTTGCATAATGTTTCAGTTTTTACAGAGATAAAATCCAGTTTAGGTATCAGTGTGTTGCAAACACATTTAAACAATTTTGGTCCAAAATAATTGTCCAAAATAATTATTACAAAATACAATTGAAATGAATGACTCAATAATAATTAATTTCATATGTCAAAGCGAAGTAAAATTATTGCTATTTATTTGTTTTTATTCCAAATGCATGGCCTACTCTTCAAGGCCAAATATTTTATATGGCTTTTTAGGATACTTGGGAATATTTTACTCATCGGGTGCAAATGATAAATAAATTATTAGTTATTTTACATGAAATGAAAAGAGTTGGGTCTATTCATGATTTTGTGTGGAAAAATTTTTGAATCAAAAGTGTTTAAATGTGTTTGCAACACACTGATACCTAAACTGGCTATTATCTCTGGAAAAACTGCAACAATATGCGACTATGTAACCAATTTCTATCTTAAATAAATTTTGAAGTTACTTGGCAAGTATACTAATAACAAAAGAACAAAACATTCTCCAGTGGCGTAACGTTTAAGAAAAAATCGAGAAAAAAAAAGAAAAATTAAAAGTTGATGTACTTAACTCAAATTTTATATTTAGATTACTTTTTTAATTTGGAAGAACTTTTCCTTATAAGATTTTGCTGTATCTTTATAAATTAAGGTACTTTACTCTTGACGCGATTTCGGAAAAATGACATTTGCGCCCGCACTAAAAGCAGTACGGAAAATTTTAAATACTCATTTTCTGTTTTAGAGCAAGCACCAACTTTTATCAAGAATAAAATTTTCTGAGAAACCAATAATAAAAATGTTTCCCATATGTTGCATACTTTTTTGGACACACTGTATAGGGGGTAATTTACCATAAAAATTTAATCCTGACAGTATGAGTGGTTTTTAAGTAATTTGATAAAAAGTCCTTCAAGCATCACACCTAAATCAGATAGCAGCCAGGATTTCGTGCCAAAGGACGGCTTGTAAGTCAATGCGACTTGGCCTGAATTGTAGCCTATATAAAAGCTAATTTACCATAAAAATTTAATCCTAGCAGTATGAATGTTTTTTAAGTAATTTGATAAAAAAAAATCCTTCATGCAGCATACCTAAATCAGTTATCAACCAGGATTTCGTACCCAAAGACGGCTTGTAAGTCAATGCGACTGGTCCCGAATTGTAGCCTATATAAAGGGTAATTTACTATAAAAATTTAATCCTGGCAGTATGAGTGGTTCTTGAGTAATTTGATAAAAAGTCCCTTCATGCATTCACTTACAAACCGTCCTTGGGTACGAAATTCTAGTTGCTATCTGATTTAGGTATGCTGCATGAAGGACTTTTTATCAAATTACTCAAAAATCACTCATAGTGCCACGATTAAATTTTTATGGTAAATTACCCTCTATATAGGCTACAATTCAGGCCTAGTCGCATTCACTTACAAGCCGTCCTTGGGTATGAAATCCTGCCTGCTATCTGATTTAGGTCTGATGCTTGAAGGACTTTTTATCAAATTACTCAAAAACCA
>MU183671.1:0-26010 GCA_016904865.1 Pissodes strobi | reverse complement strand
TTTGAATATTAGTGCCAACCTTAAGTGGTCCGCACATATTGATTATTTAACTAGAAAACTATCTTCGCCTGTTTCGCAATTCGATCAGTTTCGAAGGAACTAAATTTGTCTACTGCCAGGCTCACTTACTTCTCGGTATTTGAATCTCATCTTCGCTACGGCCTTCCTTTTTGGGGCTGCTGTAACACCGTGCAATTTCGTACCATTTTCAAACTTCACAAGAGAGCAATTCGTTATTTATTTGGTCATAATGGCAGAGCTCATCGCGAATACTACTTTAAAAAATATGAAATTCTTACGCTTCCTGCTTTGATTATTTTAGAAACAACTTGTTTAATACGCAAATGTCGTACCATATTTCCCAAAAGGCCACAACATGAGTACCCAACAAGAAATTTGAGTCAGGTCATCTGCCTTCCTTTTCCCTCCTCTTAATTAACAAAAAATTCTATTCTTTATAACTCCAAGAAGTTGTACAATACACTCCCGCTACATCTTAAATCCCTCCCTACATTTGCTAAATTTCGTGGAAAAACGAAAGCTTACCTACTGGAAAGACCATATTATTCTATAAATGAGTTTTACGTGGATTAAATTAAAAAAAAATTCTCCATTAATTTCAATTAATCGTTGATCGTTACTAAATCTTTCTATTTGGGCATCATGTGCGGCGGTGAAGTGAATTTTATAGTAGGTAGAGGATTATCTTTTTGACGAATGAGTGGTTTCCCGGGTATACAGGAATTACACAAAATTAAATTTTCCAGGCCATTAATTTTTGTCATGTTTTGTTTACTTGCACTAGGTATTTTAACTTCGCAACCTATGCACATTTTTCGACTCAAGTTCACCGACATGACTTTCCTTATTTTGTCCAACAGCACGCTTCGCTTTAATGTCTGTTTCATATTTTGATAACACTGAGTTTCTTTCCCCTATGTTTTGTGTACTTCCTGTGAGTTTGGTTTTGCTGCTGTGTTTAACCAGCGAATATTAACTGCGATAAGAAGATTCACTCTCCGCGGCGGCACGTCAACGGTATGTCTCTTTCCCCGCGCGAAAACTAGCATGATACTGGCATGTGACCTTTGGACCCGGCGCACACTGGTCGAATTTCTAGGAAAGCTGGCCATAATAAGGTTTACCAGAAATAAGACATAAAAGTTATTAAGTATTTAATATATCGTGTTTTAGACAAATAATTGCTGAATTTTTGGGTTATCATCTATATTATATATAGAGTGTATCAATTATCACTAACGATAAAAATTATGTATAAAAATCATTTGCATGTTCAAAATGATTTTGTATATTAAGGGCTCCTTCGTTGTAAAAAAAGGGTTTTAAATTTTTAATTCGATGATCCAAATTTTGTTTTTGCAACGGTTAATTCAGAAGTCTCACGAGCAAAATAAATGTTAAGCGGACGACAGAAACGCGTTGATGAGGGCCTGCAATTTTGCCATACATGTATTTCAGAGGTAGCGCTATTTTTAAAAATAATCTAATAGGGACGAAACTACTAAAAAATACAGAATCAGTGCAGCTGTTGGTCAAAAACACTTGCTTATATTCCGACTATCCCAAGGTAATATCAAAGCCATATTTACAAATTAAAACTAAATTATAAATTTTTATCTGCTGATTCAGCCAAAGTATTTATTACCTCTTTTTATAATAACATCAGTGTTGCATCAGCAATAATGATTCTACCGAAATTTCAGCTTCAGTTTCACTTGCTACGATATTATGGGATTAGGGGTGGGCGATAATAATCGTATCTTCTATTCACTTTTAAGAAATTACCGATTAATCGACTTATCGATTCATATTTCAGAAAAGATCGATAATCGATTATTTCGACTAATCGATTATTCAATTTCTTGCCCACCCGTACCGATGACTTTACAACAGATATAGCTTTTAAAATTCCAATTTAATAATGCGTTGCGTTAAGGGTAATTTAAATGACATAAAACCATTTGAAAATACTTTCAGTACAACATATGAAGCAAAAAAACAGAGAAACGTAAATGCTCAAACAAGACAGCAGCAGGGGAAACTGCGCACGTTACAAATTTAGCCAATAAGGCATCCTCATTTCGACGCGCCATTTTCTGATAATCTGGCTTCAGTTGTTCCATAATTAGGTATAACACCAACACATAACCTCAACGGAGTGTTAGCACGTTAGCAGTATAGTACATCAGTCTTTATCTTTTTATTATGTATTTGGGCAAAACTATATGATAAGAAGGATCACTCGCCGCGGCGGCATGTCAACTCGCGCGAAAACTAGCAGAATATCGGCAGGCCATGATACAAATGAAACAATCATGTTGGCAGGCACCTTTGACGCGGCGGCCATAGACCAGCTCATCCTTTTGTCATATCAATTTTCACGCGTAAATTCTATAGTCAATATTCGATATAAGATAATGTGGCTATTTTTTAGTTGTGTTGTATTATAAAATAGGAATGAAATATACAGTAAAAATATTGTGCAAAACCTTTAACCAATTTTAAAATCACCCAAAACGCCAACATTTAATTAAATATTAAAATATGGGGCAAATTCGAGCAACATTTTCTTCTTCATGTCTTTTGTCAGAATATTTGTATTCGGAAATATGGTGAAATCATTAACACAAAATCAAAATCTTTTAAATATTAGTTATTACACACCTTGAGTATTGTTATCAATAATAACTAATTAAAAACGTTAACGGATTTTTGAAACAGCCAGTTGAATACAAACTTTATCAAAATATTTATTTGGTGATAATAATATAAAAAAACCATAACGTAAATTTGACAGGGCGCTGCAAGCAATTCAGAAGATATCAATTGTATTTTTCCAAAGCCAACTAGAGTATTAGAGTACTATAAATAATTTCGTCATAAATTTGATTAAATATACCGCAAACGAAAATATCGGTTATGGCCAGCTTTTATTTATATTTAACCTGTGTGCGGCGAAGTTCGCCGATCGTTACCAGGCAACGAAGAAAATAAACGACGATCCCTTTGTACGGCTCTCTGGCCATGGAGTGGGCCTTCTTGTCGTAGTTAATATTCGCTGGTTTAACTAATGTTCTGTAATATAGTTTTTTGATAAATCGTGACCAATTTCAACTTGAAAATTGCTTGTTCTATTTTTATTGTACATATTATTGTATAAAATATATTAAGTTTTGTTTTGTTTTGTATTTGCTCACTATGGGTAGTTTATTTATTTAATTCGCTTTGTCCATAAAATTTATTTGCATTTTTCTATGGCAATAAAGCATACTTGACTTGACTGACTTTAACGCACGTCAGGTAGTATCGGCGACGAGAATGTGTTTTGCAGGCTGTCCGTATCCGTTAGTGTAAAACTTGTTCTTTCTAACGCCAGAATATAGGCAACCAATTCCAAATAATTGGTTGCTTATATTCAGGCGTCACGCGGCCTAAGGTGGCATTAGATTTTAATGTCGATGATGTCGATATAGGGTTTGTTTACACATCAGTGTCTCGAATACTAGCAGACTCGCTCATTTTTTTTTCTTTATATGATATATTTTTTGTGGGGTGATACTACTACTTTTGTTTTTCCCTTTTGATTTACTGATCTCTTGCGGAACCCCAAACCGCCCTTTGTGAAGCCCGATGGTTCCGCGGAACCCAGTTGAGAAACACTGTTCTAGAGTCTAGAGTCTAATCGGTCTCGGTATGGATATTTTGAAAAATTTAATGAAAAAAATAACGAAAATGTGTTCAAATGAAAACTTCATGAGGAAACTTGGAAATAATCGTCTAAATAATGATCTCGTTAATGAATAATGAAATTTATTTTTATTTCTGTGAGTGAAGTGAAACATGCAACGCTACGTACTCGAGTTAGTTTGGGTTAAAAAATAAGCAAGATAAGACAATAGTCCTTAATTTTTACTATTGTATGTTTATAAGTAGTATTGTACATCTATTCAAAGGATGGCACTTAGATTAAGTCTTTATATTCAACTTCTTCTTCGAGTGATTGCGGGTATCGATAATTTCTAGTATAAATTGGGAAACGATTTTTCGTTATAATTTTTCGTTTTATTTCATTGGTGAATGTTAACCTTTCACCGTCGAGTAAGAAAGTGCATAGGAAAACAAAGTTGCTGTATGTGTTGTTTTTCTTCCGAATTTAAATGCTATAAGTTCAGGAGATCTTTTATTTTTCCTATACGGCAAAAATTGCTCAAATTTCCATTATTTGTTGCCCACATTTTGTTTATTTATTCATTTATCAACGGGCTAATGCCCAATTACAAAATTACAAAATGTTTTGCAGTGTAAAAATAAAAGCCAGTTACATTCTCAGACTCACTAAAAAAATCTTAGCAATACAATAGTAATGTCAATAATAGTAAAAACAAAATTAACAATATCAATAGTAAAATTTACCTTAAAGGATATCGACTAGAGAAAAAAAGAGAAAAAGGGAACAAAAATAATCACATAATTTCGCGCTTAAGTTGCTTCAGAAACTGACTGGATTCAAAGAAGAAATCAACTTGGAGACAACCGTTTGCCAGGCGGGAGGCTCTAGAAATAAAAGTATTATAACCGTAATTAGTTCTGTGTAAGGGTATGAAAAAGCTCAAATTGGATCGAGTAGTCCTTGATGGAACACGAAGGCCAATTCTACTTAGAAGTTTAGAAGCGGAAACTTTATTTGTTTTGAAGAATGTTATACAATAATGTGAGATCTTTTCCACAATGGCCACTTAAAATTGGTATCATATTAAGTTGCAAAAGCATATCTTCGTACGTGTATTCAGCAATGTTCGTTTTAAATGATACATGCCTAACATATTTCTTTTGAACTCTTTCAAGTGTACCTTTGTGAACATTATAGTAGGGAGACCACACGCATGAAGCATACTCCAAGTAAAAACACACCAGTGCAAAATACAACCACTTCACAACAGCTACCCTGTTGTAATCAGCTGTACACCTTCTGACAAAACCCAGCATCTGCAAAGCCTTGCTTACCACGCCAGTCAAGTGGGGAATAAAGTTCAAGGATGAACCAAGGGTCACTCCCAGATCCCGTATCTCAGTAATTCTTTCAAAAGGCACACCACCATTAATTAATTAATTAATATCCAAAATCTATTGGATTTCGGGTACGATGAAAAGATATAGTTTTGCATTTGGTCGGGTTTAGGGCCATTTCGTTTCGCTCACACTCTCACACCGTCACGCTGCAACCTTTTACAGCCATCAGTAGTAACAACACGAATATCTAACTTTAAGTCATCCGCAAACAATTGAAACTGGCAATGTTTTATAGATTCATGAATGTCATTAATAAATATGTTAACCAAATGGGCCTCAAATGAGAGCCTTGCGGCACTCCAGAAGGATTTTCAATTTCATATGAGTGAAAGTTACCAATTCTGACAACTGGCCTCCGTTGAGACAAATAGCTTTCAAAGCAAGAAAGAAGAGATCCATTAAGACCAATCCCCCTAAGTTTCTTCAACAATATGTCATGAGACACTCTGTCAAATGCCTTATAGAAATCACTATAGATAGTATCTACCTGACATTCATCCTCCATGGCACACTACAGGTAGTCCACATGAGTCAAAAGGTTCAGGTCAGTGGATTTAGGTGAACGAAAACCAAACTGCTGGTCAATCAGAAGGGAATCAAGCTTAGGAGTAAGGAAATCGCATACCAGGCTTTCAGATATGTTCGGAATAATGCTCGACAGAGGACCTGTTACCCGTGTTGAATATTGGGGTTATGAAACTAACTTTTCAAAATTCCGGGATATCTCCACCTAACAAGGATATAATAAAAATATGAAATAAGGGTCTGGAAAAGTTAAAATTGCAGGTCTTTAAGAAAAGTGGTGGCAAGCCATCAGGCCCAGGTCCCTTGTTAACATCAAGGGAAGAAAGTCTTGTGTAGATTTGGGATATTTGAATGTTATAACTGGAAATGTTCATGTCCGTGTTGGAGCGGCAATTAAAAGGAACATTATTAGTATTGTTAGAATAAACAGTAGTAAGTAGCCAGCAAACATATTTACTATATCCTGTCCTGAGCAACCTTTTCTATTTTCATATGTAAATTCGTTAGGATAATGATAATTGTTGCGTTTCTGGTTCACAAAGAACCAAAATTGTTTTATATTAGAGAATATGGATCGCTCGGTGTTATTTATATAAGATCCATAACAATTTCGAGTTAGTACCTTGCACAACCCTCTAAGCCTAGAAAATTCCCTGTATTCTGTCAAAGAGCCTGTGGATTTATATCGTCTGTGGACAATTTTTTTTATTTATAATGCAGTTTTTCAATTCTAAAGACTACCATACTGGGAATTTTCTAGCAGAATATTTTTTTAAAGGTACAAACACATCAATGCATATAGGTACAAAATTTCATAAAAAATATTAAGTATAACATGAAGTGATTTACCACAGAACAAATAGTCCCCATTAAAACTGTCTAAAAATTTGGTTATTTCTAAGAAGTCCGCTGACTTATAATCTCTATAGAAACCCTCAAAGCTCAGCACATCACTTCTCTCCATCACATTGACACTCAGGTCGACACATAGGGGTGGAATCAAAACATGATCGGCCTCACAAACAGGAGTAGTCTGATCCTGTGCAAGTACAAGATCCAACAGACAATTATTTACATTAAGAATATAATTAACTTGGAAGAAATTATTATATTACTGTAACATTACTGAGAAGCTCTAAATTTATAAAAATATATTCAACCGGATATTTGATGTCCGTATTATTGAATGCTGTTGTAACAAATTTGCCGTCACTAACATTAACTAGAGCATTGGGAATTCTAACGTTCCTATTACAAATATTAGTCTCCTGCCCAGAGACAAGGGAAAGACGCGCAACTCAATGTTAATAAATCATCCGAGAGAGAGAAAGCTGCCTTGCCATCTTTGTCTCGCGCCAAGGGAAATGAACGCAGATGGCGCACGAGACGGGCGCTTTTTCAAATTAACCAAATATTTTTTTCTTTATTTCTTCAAAATTTCCAGGTTCAATTAAATAAATACTCGCATATATTCAAAATGTTATTTATTTGGTTTTGATGTATATTTTTCTTACAGACAATACGAATCAATATCACTAAAAGAAGTAATATTGTAAAACTGAATGGCCAAACAGACTATGATTCTTCATATTCATTAAATTTAATATAAACATAATCGCACTAGTGCTACTTTTGATTATTATTTCTGAGTAGTCTTTCTCAAATGAACCGCAAAAAGAATCTAAAGAGGCATAAGTTCAACTTCAACTGAATGACAAATGCAAATAATGCCCATAAAGACAAAGACGTTGCCTTCCATCGAGCAACAAGAGTGAGCTTGCAACACATTATCATAATAATATACACTCTAATCACTAATTAAATTCAATTCAAAGTGGAAAACTATGATAATCGCACAATAAATCACAAAAAAAACGTAAACAGCACAACTAAACAAAGCGGCCATTACAAAAATGTCAAGCCGTCATCGGCCCGCGTCACCGTCGCCGTTCTGGTGCAGTCTTGTCAAATTGAAGTGTTTTATTCATGGTATATCTTTTGTTTCTTAATCAAGCGTGAATAAAAAAGAACATCAAAATGTATGTACAGAAATTGTAAGCAAATTAGCAACCACGGGGAAAGCGATGACTGCTCCATCTACGTTCATCTCCGCAGATGAGTGACAAAGAAATAAGCATAGGAAGTTACGTGAAACAAAAAGCGATAAAGAACAATGGACAAATTTACTGGGCCGGTAGCCGGTCTCTCCCTTGTTTCTGTCCTGGCATAAATACGTTTTGCTATTCTGAACGGTGTTCGTTTTTAAAACGACTATCGTTTGCGTTCCTGCATCAATTCGTCTGCATTTTTATTTTTAGTTAGAATAATCTGACTGGTTTTTAAGGAATTCTCCGAGTAGCGGTTATGAGAAGATGTTTGGAAAAATCGATTTGACATGTATGTGCTTTCAAAAAATCCAAGCCGAAAATTCCAGCGAAACCGAGCTCATTGCAAGAACGTTAAATTTATGTAGTTTCGCTAGTAATTTTAAATGAGCTTTTAAATTTTGAATTTTACTAGGTTTAATGGTTGAAGTAGAAGCTCCGGAGTCTACCAAAAATTAAATTTTTTTTTACTTGTAGAAATAACAGTTCAGATTCAGTCAGGGTTAAATTTTGCTCATATCGTTGACAAGGTGAGATGAATCTAGGTTCTAACTTTGCGAGACCGCTACACAAAAATTATCCTCGAGCACCACCAATATATTGTTTGTGCCTCGAGTATTTCACACTCTAAAATTTGATCAGCCGATTCATGTTCCGGTTGGCTACTGATAATAGACTGCTCTGCACATGTTTTAATCGCACTTGATGTGTCTTCAATTTTTGCTTGGGCTCGTTTAGCGTAACAAGATTCCACACTATGCCTGAGTTTATTACAAAAAGATTTTTTTTAATAACAAACTTTATTGGCGGTTTATTTGGTTAAGTTTGAGGATGCGGGTAGGTTACTGAGGTTAGAGTTTGTTGAGAAGGAGGGTTTCAAGGCGAATTAATAATGCGCCTTGGGAGGGTTTGACGTCAAGGTATGTGGATTAGCATTAGTAAAACGAAAAGTGCTTTGTCTAAGCGTAAATTGTTGATTCCCGAAATCATTTATTAAATTTATTAATTTTACAATAGACGCGGGATTCTCTCAACGAATGGTTGCGCAAAGAGGAACTTTTAAACCATATATTGTGAGCGTCAAAGGGCGGATTTTTCATGATATTCGCGTAAAACAATCCGAGCAGATGCATCGTATGCAGCATCATATTTGACCATTTTTTTTTGAATTCGTAACAAATGGTTTTCGGCGCGCTGAACAAATTGTAGTGGCTTTTCGTTTATAAGTTGAGTCATCTTATAAGCTAAACAATAAATATCGAGTGACTCACCAAATTTCTTTATTATATATCAATTAATTTTTTATTGTTTGCCAATCATTTAACTCCAATGACGCTATAGTAGGAATCAGCAACCCATAATTCGTTCACGGGGTGTGCACTCGAAGATACAGTTTTGAAGAAATATGTGTCGTATCGGAAGTGATCTTGCGGATGTATATTTGGATGTCTCCATTAAACTCGTGATTGCAAGAAAGTATAAAAACATATTTTGTCTTTTAAAATATAATATGAAAAATATATGTGTTTAAAGAGAGACAAAAAGTAACTAAAACTAACCCAAGGCATACCCAAAATGAAGAAAAAAACTTTTTGCACACATAACCTTAAAAAATATAATGAGCCCTATATAAGCCTACACGTACTGGCAGCAAAATAAGACCGTCGAAAATAGCAATTATTTTGTCGAAGCGCGAAACGAATGCAAACGTGTGATCGACGAAACTAAGGACAAACACAATCAAAGGATCAGGAATAAACATTTGCAACGCCCCAGAAGCTTCAGCAATTTCTGGTCGGTAGCAAAGGCAGTAAGTAATAATTTTTCAAAAAATATCTCTCCTACCTTTGACAGACGAACGAGGCATCACGGCGACTACAGCCAAGGAAAAAGCAAACATGCTCGCCAAAATGTTTTCATCGCACTCTACTTTAGATGTCCCCCAAAACAAGCCTCTCCCCACCATATAGAACATCAACACTACCATGAACCATGACAGTAGTCAAGTTTCATCACCGTGATATTCGTAAAATCCTTAAAGAACTAGATACGCAAAAGGCATCACGACCGGTCGGAATACCTGCCATCGTGTTAAAGAACTGCGCCACCGAACTAACACCCGTTTTTTCCAGTTTATTTTCTCTATCTTACCTAAAAGGGATTTATCCATCTTCTTGGAAAGTCGCTCGAGTGCAACCTGTTCCAAAAAAAGGCAAGAAAACCACGCCCTCAAACTATCGCCCAATTGCCTTGCTTCCAATAATCTCCAAAATCATGGATCATGTAGTCAGTCAGCAACTACTCAAGTACCTCGAGAACAACAGAATAATCAGCGATAATCAATACGGCTTTCGCAAAGAGAGATCGACATGAGATATATTGGCCTATGTCACTCATATATGGAGTAGGGCAATTGAGAACTACGGAGAGTCTCGAGCGATTGCGTTGGATCTTTCGAAGGCATTCGACAGACTTTGGTATGACTGATTGCTCAACAAACTACCGTCCTTCGGACTGCCAGCCTCTCTCTGCAGCTGGCTTACAAGTTTTCTTAAGAACCGATCTCTGCACGTTGCAGTTGATGGACACATCTCAGACAAATTCACCATTAACGCGGGCGTGCCTCAGAGCGCAATACTTTCACCAACTCTGGTCGTATCTATATTAATGACCTGCTGACCGAAACGAATAATCCTGTTTACAGTTTTGCCGATGACAGTATCCCACCGACCTATAATGGAGGTCGGTGCAGTACCCTTGTCTCCCAATTTAGATCAGAAAATCCTTTACTAGCGACTGAGACTTATCACCGCAGACAAAAGCAGATTACAGCAATAAATCAAGACCTGAAGAAAGTTCAAACTTGGGGCGACAGAAATTTGGTTCAGTTCAATGCAGCAAAGACCCAAGCAGCCACGTTTACTAGGAGGGCCAATACGGCGGGCCCTGACATTATGGCAGGATTGACCATTCCTTCATCCTCGTTAATCGGACTACTGGGTGTCTCGGTCAGCAGCAATATGTCTTGGTATGACCACGTTGCCAACACCTTAAAATCAGCTTCCCAGAAGCGTGGTGCGCTATTACGCAACAAAAAACTGTATACACCGCAGCAGTTGTTCTTGTTCTACAAATTGCAAATAAGGCCGTGCTTAGAATATTGCTCACACATCTGGAGTTCCGCACCAAAGCACACCCTAAAGCTGCTGGATTCCATTCAGAGGACAGCTGTGCGTCTCGTCGGCCACCGGAGTTGACCAGGAATCTGGATAGTCTGGAACACCGCAGACATGTGGCCGAGATGTCTTTGTTGTCAAGTCAAGTCGAGTATGCTTTATTGTCCCAGAAAAATTCAAATAAATTTTATGGACAAAGCGATTTAAATAAATAAACTAACCATAGTAGAGCAAATACAAAACAAAACAAAACTTGATATATACAATAATTTATACAATAAAAATAGAACAACAAGCAATTTTCAAGTTGAAATTGATCACGATTTATCAAAAAACTATATTACAGAACATCATAAACAGTTAAACCAAATTCACAGGAAGTACACAAAACATAGGGTAAAGAAACTCAGTGTTATGGTTGCAAAGTTAAAATACCTAGTGAAAGTAAACAAAACATGACTAAAATGTATAGCCTGGAAAATTCAATTTTGTGTAATTCCTATATCAAAAAAATAATCCTATACCTACTATAAAATTCTCTTCACTGCCGCACATGATGCCCAAATAGAAAAAAATAATAACGATTAAGGATTAATTGAAATTAATGGAGAAAAAAAAAGTAATCCACGTAAAACTCATTTGTAGAATAATAAGGTCTTTCTAGTAGGTATGCTTTCGTTTTTTCAAGAAATTTAGCAAATGTAGGGATGGATTTAAGATGTAGCGGGAGTGTATTGTATGACTTCGTGGAGTTATAAAGAATAGAATTTTTTGTTAATTCAGAGGAGGGAAAAGGAAGGTAGACGTTCTGACTCCAATTTCTTGTTGGGCACTCATGTTGTGGCCTTTCGGGAAATATGGTTCGATATTTGCGAATTAAACAAGTTGTTTCTAAAATAAACAAAGCAGAAAGCGTAAGAATTTTATATTTTTTAAAGTAGTATTCGCAATGAGCTCTGCTATTAAGTTGGTTGGCACAATATTCAAACCTAGGAATTTAGCCGATTCAACGCATTTAATATTGCTATTGGGAAGTAGCAAAGGTTGTTGTAAGGTTGTTTTATAAGATAAGGCTACCGTTTTATCAACGTTGAAACACAGCCAATTTGAGTCAGACCAAGTTTTGATTATGACGAGATCGCTGGAGATATTAGAGTTTACGGAGAAAGTATTTACCAAGTTATGCTTGTGTCGTCAGCAAAGAGGCAAATTTTACCATTGATTTTTAGATATGTGATGTCATTAATGTATATCAGAAAAAGCATAGGCCCAAGAACAGAGCCCTGTGGAACTTCGCTGGTAATTAATCTACAATCAAAATCGTTCGCTCTAACAAACTGCTGTCTATTTTCAAGATAAGATTGAAACCAGTTCGAAGGAATACCACGGATTCCATAAAAATTTAGTTTTCTTAACAAGATGTCATGACACACATAGTCAAACGCTTTAGCGTAATCACAGAAGACTGTAGCAGTGGGGAGATTGTTGTTAAGGGATGAGTAAACATCGTGAAGTAACAAGAACATGGCGTCATTAGTACACTTGTTTGGTAAAAATCCGAACTGTCCTGCCATGTCTAAGGAGAAATGACATGAGGCGATTTTTTAATAACTTTTCAGTGATTTTAGAGAGTACAGGCAACAGAGCAATTGGACGATAATTGCATCCTTGGATACGTTTTTAGCAGTTGATAAAAGATTTTGATAATATAGTTTCTTTTGCTGTCTTGATTAGTTTTAGGTAGATCTTCCTATAATTCGAAATGAATTCAAGAACTTGAATGGAGTTAGTGAAATTTTTTATGTATAAGAGGGAACGCATATTTTTTGCAAATATGCGTAGGCCTTTCGTGGTCCATGGTTTATGATGTTTAGGTTTAATGGTTTTAAGCGGGACGGCTTTATTGAATGCACTTATAATTTTATTTAAGAAACCACTAAAGTTAGAATCAACTTCACCTGATTCAAAATTCCAGTTCGTCTTCAGGCAAAGGTTACGAAAGGATGTAAAATTGGAGGCTGAGAAGATTCTACCTAGGTGGCGACTTTTTTTGAGGTCCTATAAGAAATATTGAATTTGGAGATTACTGCCTCATGATCAGAGAGACCCGCGCTAGTTACTGTCGATTGGACATCAGTTGGAGGAAAGTAGGACGCTACATAGTCAATGATTGAAGAGGAATTGTTAGAAATCCTAGTTGGAGAGGTTACATGTATTGAAAGACCAAAAGAGTCAAAAATAGGAATTAATGATTTTTGGGCAGCACAAGCGGTAGGGTAGTCAATATTTAAATCACCGCACAAAATTTTCTTGCCTTTTACCGGCAGACCGTCTAGCAAGCTTAGCAGGTTATTAAAAAACAATTGCACATCGGAATTTGGCGCTCTATATATACAAATTATGTGAAAAACAAAGTTCTTATTGTATACAATGGAAAATTCAAAGTAGTTATCCGATTGGAGATTATCAAATTTAGTTACAGGGGAGAAGCTCTCGTTTAAGGAAAGAATCAGTGTTCCCCCATGAGCCGAGATTTTTCGATTATATCTGGCTATTGTGGAGTACTTTTCAACATAAAGCGGTTCATTCTCACTCAACCAGTGCTCTGTAATTGCAACTAGTTGGGGGAACCCTGATTCCTCCAAAAACAAAAACAATTCATCAGTCTTGTTTCGCAATGAGGCTGGCGTCAGGATTAGAGGAATCTAGTCGCTCAGGACACGTCAAGCTGCTTAAAAATTTTTCTTCGGGAAACCACTGGAGAAGTATTTTTTGTGACCCTCTCTAGACTTCTGAAGCTGAATCGTCCTCTCTGAAACAACATGGGATCTGTAGGTACGAAGATCTGCTCCATTTCAGCGTGTTTAAACCCATATGCATCATGAAAGTCGTGGTAGACCTTACGTAATATGTCATCCTGGATTGGCAGTTCTTCAGATGCTAGGAATAATCTGATGCTTATGTTGGTAAATCCCTCGCACCGAGGCAGGTTGGTAATGCGAATATGCAAGGTACAACCTAATAGCTCTGAAAATAGCAGGTTCTCTTAGCCTTGCCATAAGGAAACGATTACTAGAGTCGTTAGACTGACTGGCGGCGAGTGTTAATTTAACTTTCGCCTTGTTGGAGGGAGTTAGATAGAGCTCTGTGGTTTTCTGAGGGATTTCAGATTCCGTTGACCATCTAACTTGAGCCCCGAGTGGCCAGATATTGATGCCGAACAAATTCTCAGCGAAATTTCTTGATGGGGTCCCTATTTTAAATGTAGTTCTCCTGGAGTCATTGCACTGACTGAACAGGTTATAGCATCGAATAAATTCTGATGTTTTCAACTTTTCCTTCACATAATGCACGATATTATTTGAAGTAAATGCTGTCGGGAGGTGTTCTACGATCACATAGTGCCATCTTTGGGCACTTCTGCAAATTGCCGAGTTGGAATCTTCTGGGATTAAGGAAACTTCAGTAGGCAGTTCCGTTTGAATGGAAGATGAAACAGATGCCGTTGACGTAATTTGAGTAGAGCACGACGTAGAAGCAAAGCGTGTCATCGTAGGTAGTGCACTATGTTGATTTGGGCTAACAACTTTAGAATTTAAGTACCTAACCAAGGTGGTAACATTTGCAAGGTTACTTTTTAAGTTGTCAATACCCTTCTTAATATCAGCGGACGAGGAGTCTTGCACCTGGATCTTGATGGTTTCCGCTGTATTGTTGAGTAGAATTTGAGAAATAGTAAAGACATTCTGTTCCATTTCCCTTTCCGATTTCAACAGAGAATGAAGGTTACAAATGGAGGACATTTCAGACATTTTGTGAATATCGTCTATTTTCCTCTCCAAAAGGTTCCATTTAGATTCGTTATTCGATAAAATATCATACATCTCAGAAATACGGTACACTGTTTGATAATTTACTCACAAGGTTAAACAGCGAGTCAAATATCTCCTGAGGAACCTGTTTTTTTGACAAATTAGGAATTTTATCGTTGAGATATCTCAAATTTGGAGAGTCACACAGGGCACAAAAGAAACGTAGATGGTTGAATTTCTCCAACAGCAAGGTCTTGGTAGTTGCTTTATCCAGGCCCGTACATTGCGTACAGAAATATATGCGACATTCGCCACTGCAGCGAACTTTGTTATATTTGTCCTTGTCGGGAAATTCCTTAAGGCAATTGTCACACTTGTACATAGACATTTTTTAAAGAAGAGCAAATAGCGAATCGTGTATACAAAGGAAAGAAAAAAATGCGAAAGAAAACCAACACAAGTATTGTCGCGTATTGGGTGACTGGTCACGAAAATTCAAACAAAACAAAAACAAAAAACCGACGGTGTGGAGCACAACAACTAGACCCGACTGAACCGTACGACGGTCACACACCCACTTGATACTTTCATGGCAGATGTTCCCAGGATTGGCCCGACTCATCCCGCCCCTTGCGACACCTGTCAGACAGTCACGGCAGACGGCAAGAGCGCACCAGTTCGTCGTACAACTGGAAACACCTTGACCATCGCTTAACAAAACTCCTTTGTTTGACGTACTGTATCACTGTGGAACTCACTGCCAGGACATTTGTTTCTCCCTAATTACAACCTACAATTATTCAAGAACCGTGCCAATCAACATCTTCGCGCACACACCGTTCGTCGAGCGCCATAAGATCTCCCTTTAGTATGTGTGCCTCTGCTATAAAAAAACGTAATCACATCCCGTTTAAATCTGCCGTGCGCTGGTGCTCGGCGCTCTAGTTAAATGTATTTTCGTCATGCAAATAGGCCGGGAATGTATTAGCGGCTAGGTCTCGCCGGTCTAAAATCGTTCCCGACGGCGATTGTGTTAGAAGTATTATAATATTTCTCTTTACGCGTCGATCTCCGCTCGCTTCGCTCGCTACGGAGGCGCAACCAATAAATACTAACCCCTGGCATGCCCAAAATGAAGAAAAAAACTTTTTACAAACATAACCTCAAAAAAATGTCTTGGTGTCAACGCGCATCGAACCCGAGGCGCGCGGATGACAAGCAAAGATTGTCCACTACACCACTAGACCGGTTAAAAAGAATTCGCTGAACCACAAGGACATGGGTAATTCTCATATCGCCATGTCGCGTGCAGTATTTCGCCGTCGGGAATAATTTTAGATAGGCGCGACCTAACTGCTATTGGGAATGTTCGTAAAATCACGAGAAGTCAAGGCCTATCCGTGCGCTATTCAGATCCGCACTTTCTAGCTTAATTTAAGAATAACTTGCAATACTTGGGTTTACGACGGTTTACTCGCTTTTTTTTTTATGGCAGTGGCACTCAACGAGCGGTGTGTGTCCGAATATGTTTATTGACACGGTTCTTGAATAGTCGTAGGTTGTAATTAAGGGGAAACATGTTCTGGGAGTGAGTTCCACAGTGATGTAGTGCGCCAGACAAAGGAGTTCTTGTAAGCGATGTTCTAGGTGTTTCCAGTTGTACGACGAACTGCTGTGCTCTTGCCGTCTGGCGTGACTGTCTGACAGGAGTTGCCAGGGGCGGGATGAGGCGAGCCTAATCCTGGGAAGATCTGCCGTGAAAGTATCTGTAAAACAGGAACAGCTCGGCCACATGTCTGCAGTGTTCCATACTATTCAGATTCCGCGTCAACTCTGGGTCGCGCACGAGGCGCACAGCTCTCTTCTGAATGGAATCCAGCAGCTTTGGTGCGGCACCCCATATGTGTGAGCAATATTCTAAGCACGGTCTTATTTGTGCTTTGTAGAGCAAGAACAACTGCTGCGGTGTATGCAGTTGTTTGTTGCGAAATAGCGCACCAAGGTTCTGGGAGGCTGATTTGGCGATGTTAGCAACGTGGTCATGCCAGGACAATGACATATTGCTGTTGACCGAGACACCCAGTAGTCCGATTGACGAGGGTAAAGGAATGATTGATCCTGCCATAATGATATCAGGGCCCGTCGTATTGGCCCTCTTGATAAACGTGATTGCTTGGGTCTTTGCTGCATTGAACTGGATCAAATTTCTGTCGCCCCAAGTTTGAACTTTCTCCAGGTCTTGATTAATTGCTGTAATTTGCTCCTGTCTGCGGTGATAAGTCTCAGTCGCTGATTTCTGATCTAAATTGGGAGACAATGGTACTGCCATCTGCAAAACTGTAAACAGGATTATTCGTTTCGGTCAGCAGATCATTAATATATATGAGGAACAGAGTTGGTCAAAGTATTGCACCCTGAGGCACGCCCGCGTTAATGGTGAATGTGTCTGAGATGTGTCCATCAACTGCACCGTGCAGAGATCGGTTCTTAAGTCCAGTGCTTTATAGAGAGCCGAGGTGAGTTTTTAGAGTATTATTTTTTTTCGCTCGAGTTATGATTCAAATTAAACTTAGTTAAGCCTTAGTTTTACCGAGAATTTTGGGGATAAGTGAATGTGTTCTTTGATAAACTAAGTAGATAATTCCGATAATACTTTGAACCATTTTATTTTTGTTTAGTGTTTAATAGAAATTTACGGCAAATTATTTTGTTAAAATGAATTCAGTGTTTTTTGTTATTGGGAAATGTAAATATTGCGTCTTGCTTAGGTAAGGCTTATGCAGAACAAATAAATATTCATGATTAAATGGTTAAGCTAAATCCTCGTCTAAATCGGTTCGTTGTTTCAAAAATTATACACATTAAAATTTGTGAATTAAACGTATTTTTTTTATCGCATTATAATTTAAAAGACAAAATATTTTTATATACTTTTTGCAATCGCGAATTTAATGGAGACATCCAGATATATATCCCCCACATCACTCCCTACAAGACACATATTTTTTTAAAACTATATCTTCGAGTGCAAACCTTCATGTTTTAGAAACGACTTATCGGCCGCCTGATTCTCTACTACTATGTAGTCCAAAGATAGACCTAACTTTGCTTTTACAATAGATTGGAGAATATTCAGTTCTTTGAGGATCAAAACGACTGTAACCGAAATCGACCACATCTATAAAATTATGCAACTGTGCTTTTGTACCATCAATGCACATACATGACCTTAAACATAGTAAACACTTTCAATGCTAAATTTTCAATAATCATAAACTTAATTATGAATGATAATAAATTGTTCTAGGTGCATCAGATTAGAAGATTTACTGCGGCTGTGATTATTTTGCTACTTCCCATAATGGTACTTCTGTCCTACATTGACTTTAATTCCGATTCTTTAAAACCGACGAAGTTTAAAAGTAAGTATTTCCAACTATGCCAAAATATTTTATATTTTTAATGAGTATTAGCTCCCTTAATAACTTACCTTATTTTGCATATATTTATAGACTTTATTTTAAATGTTTTATAAATACATCAAACATTCATGCCATGATGCAAAGAAAGCTCTAGAAATTTCCGGGCAAACTAGGATGGAAAAAAAAACATGAAAAGCAGATCTTGTCGATTGTTCAATGTAATATCTCAATCTCAAGACCTTTTGTCCCGTAATGTCATCTAACATAAAATTCTATAAGTGATTTATTTTTAGGTCTACGCATTTAAAATTAGGAACAAATAAGATATATGAATTGGTTTCTATATGATGGTAAAAAGATGCATTAAAAACTAATTTAATTAAGGTCATGTAAAATAACTTACTTGTAAATAGGCAATTGAATGGGTGTCATGATGACATAAAAACTAATGAGATATGTCACAAACAAAGTTTATTATTTTTACCATATTGTACAAAAGATATGAGAATTGTCATGTAATACATTAAGACTCAAGAATAAAAACTACAATCTAAATTCAAAAATAATTGGATGCGTCAAGTTGGACCCCACATTCGAATTTCCTGAAAAATTTGTAATGACTTACTGTGCTCAAATTGTGCTTTACTGTGGCGATGATATTTTGATCTGTGCCATTTCGATACCACAGTTATAGGGAAAAATAAGATGGGGGTAACTTGATGCTCAGCCCCTAATATTTCGGGAATCTGCTCATACAAAAATTAATTGTGATTTAATCGGCACAGTGCTGAACTGTGCCGGATTAGGTTTTTCTCAAAGGTTCAATTTTCGGCCCTTTTCTGATAAAAACCTATTTCCCCCATTTCGAATTTCCTAAAAATTTTGTAACCACTTACTGTGCTTAAAGTGTGCTTTACTGTACTGATGATATTTTGAATTGTGCCGTTTCGTTTACCAAAGTGATTCATTAGGAGTACCTATATCGCAAAACCGATTAATTTGAAATTTGTCATTAGGGTAGCTTAATAGCTCCCTGGCCAGTCGACAGTTAGTTGTTTCGTCCCATCTTGCCCTAAAATCTTCATAGGTGATGGTGATCTTTTTTACCATATGTATCGCGATAAGTAGGTTTGAAGGGCCGGCTCCCATAATGTTTGAACCGGCTGCCTTTCTAGCCAATTTGTCCGCTGATTTGGTACCTTCGCACTATCATTTTATAATAAAAGACTATTAAGACAATCCCAATGCTAAAATTTCTCCGTCGCTTAAAATAGCCCCAAGAACGTCTCCACCTACGAAGCGGTACGGAAACTAAATTATCCTGAAAAATGCAAATAAATAATCGATATTAACAAAGTTAACATGAATATCAGCAGAGGGCTCTGGATGACCGTAGTACTTTCAAACACTAACAGAGGGATGCTATTTTTCAAGCGCCGGCGGCGACTTGTTAGGAAACAAGTTGACCTTGTCCACTTTGTCCGGATTTCGTTTGCCATTGTAGATATTATTTTATAATAAAACGATAAATCTAGTGTTTCTGTTAAACCGCCAGTCAGTTGCAAAAATTTTAATATAAACCTAATTTACGTATATATTATTGGTCATCTGGAATGATTAATTTAATTTTGCTGATAAACTCTTGTTAATTAAAAGGAAATTTTGCAAATAATTTGCTGTTCAATTGAAATGATTAACTTTAACTTTTGATATAATCTTCTGGTTAATTGAAGTAATCAATGAAATTTGGCATAAAACTGTTGCTAAATCAAGATTACCAATTGATTTTTCTCATAAACTGATATTCAATTGAAACGATAAATTTAGTGTATCTTACAAATCGCCAGTCAATTGAAACGACACTTATATTAAATTTTCATATAAACTGCAGGGAAATTGAGAAGGTAAATCTAATTTACCTATAAATTATTTCCTTTCATATAATATGCTGGTCAACTGAAGTAATCAATGAAATTTGGCATATAAATTGTTGGTAAATCAAAACGAACAATTGATTCTTCTCATAAACTGATAGTCGATTAAAACGATAAATCTAGTGCTTCTTACAAACCGCCAGTCAATTGAAACGATACTTAAATAAAATATTCATATAAACTGCAGTCATTTGAGAAGTTAAATCTAATGTATCTACATATAAATTATTGGTCATCTGAAATGATAAATTGACTTTTGCCGATAAACTCTTGTTGAAATGATAAGATAACTAGTCTGCTAGTAAATTGAAGTAATCAATCAAATTTGACATATAAACTGTTGGTCAATCAAAGCGGTAAATTGATTTTTGTGATAAACTTATGGCACTTAAGCACCCCCACGCTTTTTAAAATAAAATTATATTTTTGAATCACTTTATTCTATTTTATAATTTTTTAGATCGGTTTCGATCAAGGCGTGTGTTTTTAGCTTTTTAAACTATAATTTATTTTGCACTAATAATTTAGGTAGCAGAAAATTACTCCCCTTAATAATTATTAAATGAATCAATAGGTGTGCCTGACATAAAATGTAACTTTATAATAAAATATGTACAACTATGATTTTTTTTCTCGAAAGTTTAGTGCGGTTTCGATTAGATGCGACATTGCGACCGATAAACTGCAAAATATTTTTTTTTGTTTTGTGTAACAATCTGCTTGGCAAGAAAGTGAAAATATTAAAAAGCTGTCGTAGATGCAAATATTTACACAAATTATGTTTCTGAAAAGTTGTGACATATTATTTTTTGCTCCATTTTTTGTTTTATAGAAAATGTTTGGTAAGTTGATACGTTAAATTGGGAATGTGACTTGTCTTAACCTAAACATATAGCGTGAGAAGACATTTAATTATACATTGCACTTGTTTGTGTTTATATTTGGAAAGTAAGAAAACGAAATAAAATTAAAATAGAAGTGAAATAAAAGTCTTGTCCACTGCGAGATTATGGACTACTTCTTCAACTTAAAATTAAAATGTTTTTCTGTAAACAAAACAAAACCTCTTAAAATTCCAAACATTTTTAAACCAAGTTTAAGCTGTATTGTTGCTTAAAACATTAAAAAAATTATATCAACAATACATATGTATTGCAAAGTGCTTTATAATATTAAATTTAATCTGAGTATAAAATTGAAGTTAACGCATCGACCTACCAAACGTTGATGTGTATAGAATAAAAAATTTCTCTCAAATTAATTTCTACATTTTAGAATTTATAAAATGATTTTAGGTAGATATATCGAGTTAAACTCTAAAATAGCCATAGCACGAAGCTCCCAAGAAAAACGATGGGAAGCAAAATGTGTGCATTTTACATTTATTTAACAAATTGCACTTTTTAAATCGGTTATTGTAGCCGCAGCAGCATTATAAGATCCTTTACACAAATAGTGCACTATATAAAAATCGGCCTTTCCCATTGGTCGATTCGCATGGCCCTCCGCTCGCTTCGCTCGCTACGGGGGCTCAAGAAAAGGAAACTAACCAGGTGCTAACCCAATCTAACCCAAGACATACCCAAAATCAAGAAAAAAAGTTGTTTAGAAACATAATCTTTAAAAAATAATAAAAAAAGCAACTGGGTTCGAACCCGCGTTTTCCAGGTGAGAGCCAACGATCTAAACCTCTACACCACCAGAGCTCTTGTCAGAAATCGATTGCATCACGTAGACATATCGTAATACGAGATGGATCGACCAATAGGAGCGGTCGATTTTTACATAGTGCACTATTTGTGTAAAGGATCTTTAAATGCGCCGCAGCATACCGACGCCTGCCATGCAGGCGTATAGTCAACGGCACAAGTTTCGAAAGGAATGCGATAAAAAAAATTTATTTCACTCAGCCCCTATCAAAACAGTTAAAAACAAAACTACTGCTACTGACGGCCTTCGCCGCCACCTGTTTTTGTGGGGTTTTTCTCCTCTGCCCGTCAGCCGTCGAACTGCATCAGCGGCAAGTCCGACTATATCCACGTATTGCAGAAGACGCCGCCGCCGGTTACGTCCTTTTTTAATAATTATAAAAATGCAAATATTCCGCTCGCATTTTTTCTTAAAAATTTATACTTTTTCGAAATATTTCTGTACAGAAATGTCATACGACCTTCTCGATGCCAAAATCGAATTCGGCATTCCCAAAAACCCCCTCCTAAAGTATTCGAAACGAAAAATATCATCCACCTACGAAATTCCCTATTTTGTGGCTAAATATGAAGAAAATGCTCAAAGATATTTTATCGAATACTTATTTGATGTCCTATCGAAAAATGTTATAGAAGCGTGTCGTTTCGATCGACCCTCAGACGACGCAGACACTGGCCCAAACCGGGCCAGGAAAATAGAAAAATTACGTTTAGCCAATTAAAAAAAACGAAACGTCGTACGCCGTACGATCGAACGAAATACTGCACGTTAATGTACTCCAAGAAACCCATCTTTTTGGTATATACCGTTTAGCTATAACGCTTATACCGTATTACAATAATTACACCCGATTTAATGAAAATCTCGATTTGTTTATGGTAATTTTTTTTTTGAAAAAAATAGTCAGTTTTTAAGTTGGAAACGGTTAAAGGAATCCGTTAACTTCTCGCCGTAATAAAAATACATTTTTTTAAAAACAGGGTGGTAAAGAAATTTATTTTTAAAAAATTTCTCCTTTTTTAAATTCCTCCGTTATTTAGCGTCTGACGAAAAAATTTCTAAAAACCTTTTTTTCCAAATTGTCATTAATTTTTTTTTTATTTACGTTGGGGTTTGGAACCTTCGGCAACATGCACTAAAACAGAGTTTTATCCACAATACCGAAACAGAATATTGTTTTTTTTTATTTAATAATTTTTGAGATATTCGCGAATAAGTTTTAAAAAAACGTCTTTTTTAAAAAGAGCGATTTTTTTAATTACAACGACCACTATAGATTAAACGCTATCAAAATACATATTTTTGGTAGTAAGTGTTTTTTTCGTCTGCCCCGTAATTTTCGAGTTAGCTCGTGTTCGGTCTAGGTCGAGCTAACGTTCCCGCCTAATTAATACCTAAGTAAATTAAAATATATAACATACTCCCAAACCTCTAATTTCAAGTTTATTTTATTCTAAAGAAAGAAATAACCTTGTCAATATCGGAGAATAGTATTCAGATTCTACAAGTATTAATAGCCCGGGAGCCAGCGTCAATTTTTGGTAATTATTTTAGACCGCCTGAATTTAACTTATACAGTGTGTCCAAAAAAGTATGCAACATATGGGAAACTTCTTTATTATTGGATTCTGAGAAAATTTTATTCTTCATAAAAGTTGGTGCTTGCTCTAAAACAGTAAACGAGTATTTCAAAATTTACGTACTGCTTTTAGTGCGGACGCAAATGTCATTTTTCCGAAATCGCGTCAAGAGTAAAGTACCTTAATTTATAAAGATACAGCAAAATCTTATAAGGAAAAGTTCTTCCAAATTAAAAAAGTAATCTAAATATGAAATTTGAGTTAAGTACATCAATTTTTAATTTCCCTTTTTTTCTCGATTTTTTCTCAAACGTTACGCCATCGGTGAATGCTTTGTTCTTTTGTTATTAGTATACTTGCCAAGCAACTTGAAAACTTATTTAAAGTAGACATTAGTTACATAGTTGCATAATGTTTCAGTTTTTACAGAGATAAAAGCCAGTTTAGGTATCAGTGTGTTGCAAACACATTTAAACAATTTTGACAATAATTGTCCACAATAATTATTACAAAATACAATTGAAATGACTGACTCAATAATAATTAATTTCATATCAGAGCAAAGTAAAATTACTGCTATTTACTTGTTTTTATTCCAAATGCATGGCCTACTCTTCCAGACCAAATATTTTATATGGCTTTTTAGGATACTTAAGCTTATTTTACTCATATGCTGCAAAAGACAAATAAACTATTAGTTGTTTTACATGAAATGAAGAGAGTTAGGTCTATTCATGATTTTGTGTGGAAAAAATTTTGAATGAAAAGTGTTTAAATGTGTTTGCAACACACTGATACCTAAACTCGCTATTATCTCTGGAAAAACTGCAACATTATGCAACTATGTAACTAATTTCTATCTTAAATAAATTTTGAAGTTACTTGGCAAGTATACTAATAACAAAAGAACAAAACATTCTCCAGTGGCGTAACGTTTACGAAAAAATCTAGAAAAAACTATAAAAATTAAAAGTTGATGTACTTAACTCAAATTTCATATTTAGATTACTTTTCTAATTTGGAACAACTTTTCCCTATAAGATTTTGCTGTATCTTTATAAATTAAAGTACTTTGCTCTTGACGCGATTTCGGAAAAATGACATTTGCGCCCGCACTAATAGCAGTATGGAAAATTTGAAATACTCATTTACTGTTTTATGGCAAGCACCAACTTTTATCAAGAATAAAATTTTCTGAGAAACCAATAATAAAAAAGTTTCCCATATGTTGCATACTTTTTTGGACACACTGTATAGTGTGTTCACATTTAGACGACCACTGAACCGACCGTCAGCTGAACCGTCAGTGCTGGATTCTACGGCGGGAAGATGAGATAGTTGTAAAAAAAAATCGAAATCGGAATTATATTAGACCGGTTGAATTTTTTATGATAAATTGTCTATGTTACATAGTTTAAAAAATAAATAGTCAGCTGCGTGCCGGAAGCAACGTTGTACGTCAGCTGGTCATGAGAAGTGGTAATATGCACTCAGCTGATGAGAATTTTTCAATTTTAGTTTATTAGAACTATTATATAGCTAAATTTCAATTATTAAGAATTTTCTTCATCATTGCTTTGATTGTCGTCTGATCAATAATATATTTAATTGTTATCCTGAATGTTTCCTCCCTCTGTTTCACTGTTATCTGTACAAAAGAAATAAAAAAAAACTTGAAGTTAAAACTTCAACAAGCGGAGCAAGGCAGTAATAATTAATAATATGAAATGTTTATTTCATAATTATATTTTTTAGTATTGACTTTACCCTACATAGCCGAGCGTGACAGCTCAGTCTCATTCAACACTCACAAAAAAGTGCTGAGCGTTACATAGCTGAGCGTGACGGCTCAGTCTCATTCAACACCCACAAAAAAAGTGCTGGGCGTGCCTAAAGAAGGTTTCACTTCAAATATATTTATCTAAACCATGTTGATTTACATGTTTCCTAAAAAAATAGGAAAATATGTTTTTCCTACCTTCAAAGTCTTCATCATTACTTGTGATGCTTGTAAATGAGGGCGGCAATTGATCTCCTTCAAACCATTTGAGAAAATACTTTTCATCTCGTTCTTCCCACTCATAGTCAGATGACGAGTATTCGGATGATATCGAAAGATGCGTGTGACTCCAGAAATGTGCGATATATGATGTTCGGAGAAAATGTTGATGCAGTTCAGATCTGTAAGGCGGGAATATGGAACCATCAATTCCTTTTTCTAAATGCTGTATTTGCTCATTATTTTTACTGCCAAATGGTTTTGTAAAGGTTTTTATACGAACAACGTTGACGTCAATAATTCTTTCAAATGCATATAAGTTATAAACATAATCTTTCAGTGTTGTAAAAAGTTGATTTAAATTACTATGAGGTAGATTTGAAATTTCACTCAAAGCTTGAATATATGTTGGCGGCTTTCGAAAAATGTTAAAATCACAGCCCGTTAGCGCATGAAAAGCATTGTCTCATACAACTTCGTGATATTGATGTTTCTTTAATTATTTCCAGTACCGACATGTATTGAAATTTTCAAATTACTTTTAATGAAATTCATAATTGCAAGCATAATCACCAAAATATCAGTATCTGAGCATCTTATTGTCACATGGGCATCAAAATCCACATTGCAAACATGAAACACAATTTTCGTGTCGA